>JABKKP010000244.1:0-58939 GCA_013624355.1 Fusarium caatingaense
GGGGGGCGGGGCATCTTCACCTACAATAGGCTGTTCCCTCTTACCTGGACGGTAAGTTCTTGCCAGCATGGAGCTTTCGCGTCCACCCGACCCCCCGTTACTCTCGTTGTTAGATGCCATGTTGGCGCCGGTATGGTAGTTGAAAGGGGTTTTTTTTCTAAAAATTTTAGAAAAAGAGTTGTTGTTGTGTACTTTGTAGAATTTGGTGAAAGAGGAAAGATTGAAAATCCCTTGGTGTTGTAGACTTTACTACAGTGTAACTGAACGTCTATCTAAGCAAGGAGCTCTTCTTGGAAAAGTGGTGTTGTAACGGAAACAACACTCATAGAGACGAAGCATATCTGCACATATAATAAGATTATACCTACCTATACGAGAAAGCTATACCTAGGTATCTATATAAGAAGATAACGCGTACACAAGGAAGTGACGCGTTCGTAGTGGAAAGATTCTCATACATATGAACTTCCCTCCCCTCCAACTTGGGATCTTTTCTTCTCCTCCTTACAACCTCACATCTTCTGTTTCTCATACCATCGCTTTCCCAAAATGGACCCATTTTGTCTCCGTCTCGCAAGACGGAGACTTGAACTATTTGCACTTTTCCTTGGAATCTTCTCTCTCTCTCCTCACAACTTCACTTCTTCTCTCTATTCAAGTTGGTTTCCATCACTGCCCTATCTCTTGTCTATTAACACTCCGCTGCTTATCTCTTGAGAGTCTATCGTACACCTACCAAGATCCCATTGCCCTATATATCAAGACTCCTTTGCACACTTATTGAGACTCTTTTATGTACCCGACTTGTCTCTGTCCGTCATTACCACCAAGCCATCATACCCATTGAGACGTCGTTCTACGCTCGTTTGAGGCTCTATTGTTTATGTGTTCCCTCTGGTTCAACATGGAAAAGTCTGGCAACTCAGCAAAGAAAAAGAAGAACGTCCAGGCCTTTCCTCGTTCCTGTTGTCAGTACTTCCTTCCTAAAGTTTAGGGGGCAGGACGGATAGTGGGTCGCACGCTGCGGCTCTCACGTGGCATAATAACCTTAAAATTTCCGACCCGATTTGCGGGGTAGGCGATTGACTTTTTTTGTCAAGAAGCAGGTAGGGCACGCTTGATTTGACGACATGCCATCAGTTCTTGATGAGACAACGGTATTTGTAAAACGTTTCTCCCCATGTTTCTGTCAAGCAAGATGAAGTGGTAGATAGGCTGAAACAGGTCCCTGCGACTACAGGATGCAGAAACGAAATGTTAATCATAATCACCGGGGATGTATGTCCCTTGGAAAACACTGGCAAGTCTTGAATAATTTTACTGATTCTTGTCATTACTGGATCCCTTCAGGATCCATTGTCATGCTATCTATGTAATCAAATAGTTTCCCATACCGTCACGCCGTAAACCATGAGACGAAGTCGTCTTGATCAAAAAACTTCTAAAGCACGCTCTAAGCCATAGAAAACTGGAGGAGAACCTTGGTGACCCGGTAAGGGTCAGCGTTGGAAGCAGGACGACGGTCCTCGAAGTAACCGTAGCCCTTGGCAGCAGTCTCGCGGGGAACGCGAATACTTGTGCCACGGTTGGCGACACCCCAAGAAAATGAGTCGATGGAACCGGTCTCGTGACGTCCAGTAAGACGGAGATCGTTGTCCTCACCGTACTCGGCAATACACTCAACGTGGTGAGGCTCGAGCTTCTTGAGGGCCTCCTCAATGAGCTTCATACCACCCTCCTCACGCATGGCCTTGGTGGAGAAGTTCTGAGACAAAAGTTAGCAAAACTCGATCAATTCTTGGCCAAACCGGCTGGTTTTTGGCTCAAAATGATCAGAAAGACTTACGGAATGCAGGCCGGCACCATTCCAGTCTCCCGGAATAGGCTTGGGGTGCAGAGAAACCTTTGCGCCGAATTCTTCGGCGACGCGGTGAAGGAAGAATCGAGAGACCCAAAGCTGGTCACCCACTGTGAGTTTTGGTGGTTAGCGGCTGAATTGTGGGGCCTAGGCAATATCATGCGGGGCATGATATAAATATATGTGACTTACTCTCAATGCCAGTGCAAGGACCGACCTGGTACTCCCACTGAGCGGGCATAACCTCTGCGTTGGTTCCGGAGATCTTGATGCCAGCGTCTATCGTCATGTTAGTCCAGTACTAGGATAGCACGGGGAAGGCATAGAAAGTTTGGCGAAGTCCACCGTTGCAACGTTGAAGTAAGGCTCAGAGCCTTGCGCAACGTCTCATAGTAGAACGCCAAACTCTCATAGCCGGAATTACACTTACACAAGCAGGCCTTGTAGTGGGCCTCAACGATATCACGCTGGACAACCTTGCCGGTACCGACACCACAGTAGTACTCGCCCTGACTGGGAGGTTGTTAGTGAAACTGTTATAGATTGACTGGTACTGAATAAGACTTACGGAGCAGGGAAACCACCGGCGGGCCAGCCATAAGGTCTGTCGTCAGAGCCGAGGAGAGTGTACTCCTGCTCGAGACCGAACCAAGGCTCCTCGTCGGCGTATGTGTCCATGACCTTCACGCAGTCGTGACGGAAGTTGTACTTGTTGGGAGTTCCATCAGACATTATGCACTCTGCGAGCACAATGATGTTGGGTGAGCCACGGAAAGGATCGGGGTAGACAGCGCAAGGTCGAAGGTAGACATCGGAGTTCTCGCCGGGGGCCTGGTTGGTTGATGAACCGTCGAAGTTCCAGACGGGAAGGTCTGCGGGCTGGTATTCCTTCTCAGGAAGAGTCTATGAATCAGTTAGTAAACTGATCTAAAGCTTGGTCTTTGCTGTGTCGCAATGCGATATATCGTTGGTGTTGCGACATATCATGGACGCATCTCCCATCGCTCCTTCCTTTCCACCGTAAACAAGAACGGGCCCAGCCAACCCGACGGGTCGGAGCGCCATGCATTTCCCCACGTGGAGGGAATGCGATCTTGACTGGGAGGGAAGGCGCGATGGTGCCCATCGCCGAAGTTGTGAAATCGCATAATGAAGAGTTGGCACTTACTCGAGACTTGGATCGGGTGCCACCGTCAGCGTCAACCCAGACGTACTCGGCCATGATCATGCCCTTCTGATCAAGCGCGAGGTACTTCTGGAGAGTCTCCGTCCTTGAGGTGATAGGAGCGGCCTGCAGGTTGTGTTAGTCGATATGGCGATGACATAGCGTCAAACATGAGAACGAACCATTGTGAATGTGTTTTTTGGTGATTAGAGGGAAAAGGAATCAAGAGAGATAGTACTGAGATACAATTGTATCAAGAGATGAAACGGAAATGTGAAGGATGACCGAAAATGAATTTGTTGAAAGCCGGGGCGAGGCGGGTTTTATGTTTACGGATTCGAGCCGTCAAAGAAGGTCGACTCTCTCTCTCATCCGCCTAAAGATAAGGATTCCCTGCGGCCGGATGCAGGGGCGTGGCTGTTACCGGCTTTCAGAGGTGTGGGGTTGCGTCTTCCGTCAGAAATACAATTGGCGCTCGGCAGGGCCTGAGGGGGGGTGGCGTTCGTTTTCTACAGTATTAGATGCACGCACAGGGGGATGGATACTTGATTTCTACCACAGGTCGTCTTTTCTTCAGCACGTATTCGTCACAGGTAACTGCAGGTAACTCGAAGTAAATTCTGGCTACAATCTATAGTTGCTACATTGCTCGAAGCAACCCGATCCCTCGACGAAGCGCCAATCCGTAGATCGCTTGTTCTCCGCGTGTGGCCCGGCATAATGTTTTCAACAGACAATTAATGCCTTCATTGAGCGGTATTGACGATAGTCTCGGGGCACCGCCGTCTTGTGCTGGGTATAGCAGGTGCACTGTACATCCATATGACATAACGGGGGGCGGCTTCGGCGGAGCTGCTCACCAGAGGAAGGGGGGTGTGCGTAGGGTGTGCCATACGTCCCTCCGTTCGATTTAACACAGCCGCTCGGCGGGGATCACCAGCGGTATATAGCGGTGCTTTTTTTATCGACATCCTATCTAACCATCACCGGCCCGGCGAGGTTGGCTCGGTGAATCTTACGGCCTGGTTTGACGACGATTCGGCTCAGTGCCGGCTCAACGCTGTTTAACAATCAGTTATCTGACAATAGTAGGCGGATATCAAGTGGTTTTACTCCGCTTACGGAGCCCCGTCTCCGATCAGGGGAGAGATGACCCAGAGTGAGCCGCAACTAATTGACCCAACGTCTTATCGCCGCGACTGTGGCCCATCAACGCGTTAAAAAGTTGAGTTAATTGCGTGTGTGCTTGTGCGTCTAGGAACCGCAAAAGGATTAGCTAGAGTTGTGTGGGTGTAAATTGAGTTTCCGACAGGTGCGAGTGTAGTTTGTTGTTCAGCCAGAATTCAAAACGCTTCTTTCTGTTGTGATAGTTGATATCGCTATTCAGTAAGTTATCTCGTTGTAAACCATAGATAAGGTGAACTTGCCGACGAACCTCCGTCCCTGACATCCCCCGGAAATTGAACCCCCAAACTTCTCCCACTCTCAAACGTCGAGGCTATCTAATGGTGCCCGCGCCTTCGTGGGCAAAGATCCTGGGGTTGGGTGGGACATGTGTATCTCAGTGGGTGACAGAAGGTAAAAAAAAGCCTACCATGCAGGACTTCTGGGCGATAAAGCATATCCTTTAGTGCTTATTATGAATAAGGATTGCTGATTAGATCATGACTTTCCAACATCACCAATGCCAATATTAGCAGGATTCAATGACTTTGTTTATATACCTTCTTCTATTCTTCCTACCATCTGCATCAAGTTCAACAACAGAAAGGGAATATGCGGTGGATATCAAGAAGCCTAAATCCTTGTATTCCCCAGGAACCAGTGACAACGTCCGGCTCTGGTCCCTGTCATTAATCCCTGGTACAAATTCGTACGTGCTTGACAAGACAAGAAGCGAAAGGCGCACACAGGGCATGTCAGATACAGCTACCAACATGCGCCCTGAGCCTCTCTGAGATGCGAGCCATGGATGCCGCAACAATATGCCCCAGTGACTCCAGCAGGCCCAGCTATTTCGAGAGCCGCTTGAAACCTGGTGCTTGTGACTCTCCAGGAAGCCCAACAGCCTCGGTGGTTCCGGTTTGTCCCTGATCTGTTACCAAATCGTTTCCTCGGGCCCCAGTCCAACCATGCCGGTTTGGGTAAGAAGGCCCTGTTTCTTTATTCGACCTATCCAACCATGCGCCGCGACGCCATAGGCGGAAGTCCTGTTCCTTCTACCGCCGCTTCTTTTTTGGTACCAGCGCTGCCCCGGGTGTGTGTGGCTTTGGCTTTCTTGGGTACGGTATTCTTTTTTTGGGGTGGCGTTGGCGATGAGGTCGGCTAGGTGTGCTTTGAGAGAGACACCGACTCGGAATTGGATGCAGACTCTTATCATTGAGCATTGATTGGCTCCAAGCATGTTCTGCATAATGCCTTTTATCTCACGTTGGGCTTTCAGTAGGACGGCTTCAAAGCCGTTTCAGACGTCCAAGTCTCTGGTTGGCTGCCTTTTCAATGCCGACGAACTGTAAATCGCTCAGCAATTTGACTTTCTTTCCATTTCCCCAGACCGTAGATTGCAGTGTAGTTTTCGGGACACTCCAGATTTTCAGGCACTTCTTTCTCCAGACTGCTCAGCCCTGACATGACTGTGTGCGGCTGTGGACTCCGGCTTCGGGGATATGCGAAGAGTTGAACGGTTGAATTGGAACCATTGAGCCTTGAATTAGTGTCGGACCGGCCATGTCACTCGATTTCTGCACCTCTTCTCCCGTTTCCCCTTGAAAAAGCGATCTAGAATTAGAAGAACGACTCCATTCTGCCGGGTGCCCAGTCCAGGGTTCAATTATTCCCGAGCTGAATCCGGGTGGTTACAATGATCGGTTCCTGAGAACAGGCTGTGTGCAAAGCGATAACCTAGGATATAGGCGTCAGAATAAACAGATTCAAATTTGTATCATATAGTTTTTTCCAGCTTGAAATGAGCAGCTATAGTCAATAACGTCTTTGCATGTACTCTTTTTCACGAACTTTGACTATCATTGCGATGTTCCTTTCGAGACTTTTCTTGCGGGGCAGAATCGCACGAGACCAGAAAAGAAGATAGAACCCCTGGCATGCAGGGGGCCTACTGTACATATCCGACAGCTTAATTGACAAGCTCTCAAGTAAATGTATGGTAATGATAAGGCAAGCCAAGACATGGAATAATACCCAAACGGGGCGCTTTCGTATGAGTTTGAAAGAGACGGAAATGCTAGAATTGACTGTTGCTTGTCGAGATGGGCTGATGAGTTTCCCCGGTGAGGAAACTGCTTTGCGCAGATCGTTCCTCCTTCCCAAAGTTGTATTTTTGTCTGTCAGGCAAGAGCGACGAATAGGATCACAATATTGGTTTTGGCAACTGCGCCACAGATGCGCTTGCCGTTGTCTATCGTTACGATATCTTCAACCCAAGAAGGACCTTTGACCTATAGTTTGAGCGAACTTGATCAGAATTTTGCAATAGTTACACTTGAGATTTTGACTTGAATTACTACTCAAATGGGTAATTCTCCTGCTTCAATGTCCCACCCAACTTGAGATGGAGATCTGCCGCCCCCGCAATCCGCATTTGACTCGTTGTAAATCAATGAACCAATCAGACTCAAGGCTGAAGCTATTACACATTTAAATGAGCAACATCAACTCGTCCGATTCTGGGTTTACCCCAGGTTTCCGTCGATATCTTCCTATCTCTGGATAGCAAAGAGCAATTAATCTCGATCACTAAAGGCCTCAAGGTTATTGGATCGCCAGAAAAAGGAAGCAAATCGCTGGGCTTTTTTCGCTCCCACCCTCCCATTTTCCCGGCCATCAGTCTGGGGAATTGGGTGATGGAATCACGTCTAGATAATTCCACGCACGAATGGGGTTGGTCCTATCCATAGTTGTTGAGATATCGTCCCGGGTTTTGAAATCAAAATCTGCCGGTTCCGCATTGGACTGTCACATCCATGAAGAATTTCAATTCAGGCACCTGGGACCTCGGGATCAGACTCCGTATCTGACATGCCGATATGTTGCGATTCACGCCGAGACCCGGCGGGGTCATGGACGGGGTGTGACGGACCTCCACCGGGGGTTGACCGTGCCAAGCTGATGTTGTTCAGAATGGGTGCGTCTTGACGCAGTTCAACACCATTCAGTGGCAACGGGTAACGGTGGTTTAAATCTCGTGATGATTTCAAGACCTACCAGATTAGGCGGCGACTTGCATTTTACATCACTTTTTCTCATTGGTCTTGGCGAAAAAAGGGCCAAGTTCAAATTTTTGTTCCTGACCCTCAAAATGACGTCGCTATCTTGTGTCGCTACACACCCATGACGCTCTGAATGGGGACGTCCCAATACCAGCTTGCTACTGCCATGCCGCCAACGCTCATCATAGCCGCCATGAGGAAATTGACATCATTGTTGTCCAGAAGATCCCACCCGTTTTCAATGGTTCTAGAAGGTCGTTGATCACCGAAACTTGACTTGCGGTGCTTGTCCTTAGCATCGTAAACGCCAACGTGAGCATCGTCATCGTCTGCAATAGCGGAGCCGCCTGACTTCTCTTTGACGTCTGCCTTTTTCAGATGCGCCGCAGCATCCTGAGCAGACTCGGCTACCAGCACCCGGTTGCCGCCCTCTCCTTCAACGATCTTGCCAGAACGTACGTCCCGAACTGAACGTTGAAACAGGCCTCCCAAGAAACTGTCCAAGACACTGCCAAGAGCACCCCAAAGTACCATGAAACCCATGAATTTGCGGCGCTCTAGGGTCGTCCAGGGTGCACCACCTGCGGGCGACTGAGCAGATTCCTCGTTACAGGAGGGCAGGAACATGATGGATGCAGTGACAATGATCATGGACCCAAGCAAGCCTGCACCCAAGCCCAGTAGAGTGACACCACCGTTTGTGCCGCGGGGCACCTTTCGTAGTGTTGGCGATGTAATCAAGCGAGGTTGGCCTGAAGAGAGAATGCCGAGCTCGGAGCTGAACGTATCGGCCGCAACGGCCGCATAGTTGGCGATAATTCCAACGACCAAGAGGTCACCGCCCCAGGAGAAACATAGTGATCCCGTAGGATCCGGGGTATTGGGATCGGCGAATGCGGCTTCTCGTTTGCGTAGCTGGTTTGCGTGAAGAAGGGAGAGAACAGAGGCCATCAAACTGTTGGCGAGGACTGCAAAGAATGTCAGCTATTTGCGAAACAGTTAAACAAGCCCAAGTGCTTACCTTGAACATGTGTTCTAGGCCCTTCTCCTCCGGAGGTGCCCTTTGAACGGAGTGTATAATTGGATTTGATGTTTTCTTTGATCTGGTGTTGTTGTCAGAATAGCGGCTTGGTACAGTGTAGCGGGCGCAACTTACATGTGTCACACGCGTCCCGGCGAGGAAGAAGACGCAGAGGAGTGCAAATGGTAGATTCCATGGGTGATAGGCGTGGGCGATTGCTGTCAGAGTCGCAGCGAAGATGCCAGCGGGCGTTAAAGAGTTTCTGCTCTTGGCGCGGTAAATGAGCGCGCAAGTCGCGGGGAGGGCGTATAGCAATCTCATGACGGATTCCTCAAGCGCTTATAGTATCGAGAGGTTCAGGGCGCAAAGCAAGCTGGGGTTGTCGTGCTCCCTTGTAGTTAAATCAATTTGCTCCTGCTACTTTCACAAGCTCACGTTAGCGGTTGCGGTTAGTAGCCGATGAGGTAGGAGCTTCCCTTGTCAGCTGACGTCAGCGACATAGACAGCCACACAGCCACGTGGGCATGAGAGAAGGAGCCAGCGAGCACGAAATATGAAAGAAGGAGTGAGACAAGGCGATCAATTGAATCGTCAACTGCTATAAGAATAAATGCGGGAATAGCGCTGTGGTGGAGTGGAATCTAAAGTGTCTCGAATCATTAGTGCTTTGCATACTTCGTCCTTCATAAAGCCCACCCCAGATCTTCACACACCTCGAGTAAGCTATATGGATATAATGGAAGGGGACCGGCGGATTTCCTGATTGAAGACTTGTCAGTAAGCTCTTATTGAGAAGCTCAATTGAACAATAGGAGATTGTAACATGATCAAGGTGTCTTCTGTTCCTTCATGATGTATCTACCCTATATCAACAGCTCAAGAAGACTAGACAGCGATGTTACCATTTTGAAGTGGCCTTGATACAGTTTGTTTGTATTTTGGTGAGAACATCTTATCTCAACTATAGTTGTCACCTCTTTGATGTGTATTCTCTCTTTATCTGATTCTACAGGTACTCCAAGTTCCATCGTATTCTGGTTTCCAATTACATTCACTTTCCACTTATCAGACTTTCATTTGTGTATCAACAATCAAAAGGGAAGATTTGATTGCGGTGGCCTTATAGAGATATCAACGAAAAGACAGAAGGTTGGTAATCCCTCGATGTGTAAGTTCGTGAACGCTGGCGGAAGTGGTAAATAACTACCAGGTGCCGATATAAGAGACTATTGAGTTTATGAACTTCAACTGATGGCTGGCTGTTATTTACCCGTGAAGTCTAATGAATCAAGCTACCCTATGGATATGATCGCTACCGTGGCTTTCACACAGGCAAGTTCGATATGTAAACTGTAGATAACGTTCAACACAAACATTGGGGTATATAGGCTTGGCTAATCATAGCAACCTGATACGAAAGGTTCATTAGGCGATAGCAGCTCAAGTCAGATATCTTAACATTCCATATAGTGTATCTAAGATTCAGGAAATAAAGTACCTGTCACCTCATAGATATGCTATCATATTGCCCCTATCTCAAGAAAAGTCCCTCCTGAACGTTGATAAGGTACACAGATGCAAGACGCCAAATCATCACGGACAATCAAAACATTGATGCCGCCAGCGGCTAGTATCGGATTCGCAAATCTCGACCAAACCTCGATGTTCAAATGCTTCATTCTGGTTCTTCTCACCAAAATGTCATAACTCCAGACCCTATTTCACAAATCATCGAACTAACATAAAACTCATGTCTCCTCCATATCCAGAGCTTGAAAAGGTATATAAGTAGTATCCTCCGTACTATTGTTCGGCCAAACCCATTGGTTATTCTGAATAGAGGCCGGACCGGCAGTTTGGAAGTTCAACATTGGGGGTGTTTGTGAGTACCATACAGCCTGCATGGGAGTTCCATTCTGTAATGGCTGCTGAACTACCGTAGAAGGACTCAGATTGTTGTTTTCCATCGCGCCTTGGGAGTAGTTTTCGTTGATATGCCATTTATTTGGCTCCACAAAGGGAGTGAATGAGTGGGTTGAGACACTGGTCGACGATCCTGACGATGATGGCATGGAAGAAGATATTCTGGAACCGTTTGCAGAAAAATGGAAAGTCATGTCGTTTGATGGCTCCTCTGTCACAAGGAAGTTATTTGAAACCTTGACATTGCCTTGAGGGGAACGGGACAAGGATCGCATATTGTTCAGTCCCAAACCCAGCAATCCCAATGTATTTGAGGAGTCATGGTCACCAAAAGCTCGCACAGAAACCTTCAGTTGTTTCCTAACCTTCCGTAGTGTCGCACTCTGGCAGAAATGTCGGGTTTTACTGATCGTATAGAGTGAGCCTGCTAAAGAACACAGCTGATTGCCCCATTCCTGACGGAAGTAACCATGGTTGAGGTCGAGTCCTAAGTTGCCACGAATGAGACCGAAAGCCCGGGAACAAGTATCTAAGAGGTTGCAGAAAGCGCTGGATAGAGGCTGTTGAATTGGAGAAGCTGAGGATGTATAATGACTGAGCTGCCCGGTAGGGGGTGATAGGCACTGGACAATCTGTTCCAATAAGGAGCAATACTTGTGCAAAGTCTCTGTCGGAACGACGACTTGGTCGTATAATGGCTGGTGCTTGGGGAAGAGGAGTTGGACTATCATTGTCTGGTGGAACGCAATGATTAGGCGCTGCGTCTCATTATCTGACTGACCACGCATATTGGTATCTTGTGCATTTGAGCTCTCAACTGCATGTATAGCTTCTCTGCAAATTCGGACACCATGCTTCGGCGCAGCTTGGTCTGGTTGGGACAAGATATACGCCACCGTGTTGACGATATAGGCGAGTGGTCGCATTTCTCGAATGTTGCTTTTCTGCTTCTGTAGCGTATTGAAGTTTTCGGAAACAAGATCAAGTTGGATAGAGACCGACGAGGTGTTTGTCGCTGGAAGGCAATCGAGGTTGAAGGTCGATGGAGCCATGTCAGGCGAGACTCCAGCTTGGACAGACATCCAGATATTGAGTGAAAAGGTTGTCCACCATAGATTGGTTACGATCTCTTTCTCAACATCAAGGACGTCGACTCCATTAATGCGACTTGAGCTGGGCGGAGAGACATCGCTCGACATGCTGTCCTTGATATGAGTTACCAACTTGCTGGCAACTTCGATATAGCAGATAGCTCGACGGAATTCGTTTGAAGATAGGGCGTTCCATGCCAGCAACACGAGGGTCTGTGCAGTCGTTACACCTTTGTATACCCTCGTCGGCACCCCGGAGTGTACAGCATCTTTGTCTTCAGCGAGGTGATATGAAGGACGCATCGGCAACTGAGCTTGGGCCCACTGCAAGAGTTCATGCCCTCGAGTTACGATAGATCCATCGCCAATGACAAAGCTAGCATCTGCGAGCATAACAGCTATGAGGATCTCGTCGCAAGTGTCTTCGCGTAGCTCCCGGAGGAGTAGCGTCTTCGAGATGAGGAAGGTCAGAGGGTGTGCCGAGAACCAGACATCGATCAGTTGGTTCCTCTGTCGATGGCTAAAGGAGAAAATAGGACTGGTGCAATGTGATGTAGTTATGTCGAACATGGTGAATTCTGAATCATGGGATAGTCCAGAACGGATTGCGTGGTTATTTAAATCATCGGATTGGCATGCTCCCAGAGCGCTATATCTTTGGCCAACGGAGCCGACCAGGTCGTTAGCTATCAGGGGAAGAAGTCCAGTGCATCGAATGCCATTGGTGTTCGGTTGTGATTGAATATGGCTTGGCTCTCCGAATACCAAATGCGAAAACTTGTTTTGGAACACCCGCTCAAGGGAGGCAGCAAGACTCTCAACACCATCTCCGAGTGGCACAAGGTCTTCATGGGCCCTTCGAGGAGACATAGAAGAGGAAGAGTTGGCCGAGCATGATCTTCTTCTCTTGCTATCAGGTAGATCATGATCACCCCGCACCTGCAATAGACTGCTGGCCTTGGTACCATCGAAGCTGTGGTTGCGTCCTTTACCTCTTGGAGATTCAAAGTCGTAGATACAATCGACACCTTGCTTACGACAAGCCTCGCAGATGGTATCGTTAGAGCATTTGATCTTCCTCGCTCGACAAAACGCACAAGATCGTCTCAAGGGGTGTTTTGAAGTCATGCTGTTGCTGAAGTGGTAATTGTTCAGGGATTGGTAACCATGGGTTGCTGTGCCTGGGGGGGGGCCAAGGGGAACCTAACAGCTCTCAGAGTAGTATTTGACAGAAGAAAACAAGAACTTCCGAGGAAATGCCAAGAAGCTGATCTTTGTATGAGGTTGAAATGGCGTCGGCTGCCTTGGATTAGTTTCCAAATAGAGTAGCCTCAACAAGAGCTAGGCAAGCCCACACTGTAGGGCTCAGGACAATACTACCTGGTACCTGGTCTTATTGGTAGGTAATCTTAGAAGTAACCGAAAGCTTGTTTAGGTAGCTTCCATGTCAAAGGCCTGCATCATTTAGGGCTGATAGCTTCAAAGAGTGGCAGTGCCCTGTCGTGTCTTGCGCCGTCGTGCTGGTAACATGGAGGGAGAGCTCTGGGCACGATCTAAGAAAAGGAAGACAATGTATTGGATGGGATAAGAATGAGGTTGGCATGACACCTTGGCAGAAGGCAGTGTCAGATGCTTATTCTTGGAGTATAGTATCGAAGCACTAAGTAGTACCTAACGTAGGAATTACCCACGCTTGGGACCAGGCTTTTGGCAAGGCAGTTATCGGCATACCCGTTATGGTCACCGCTTAGTCCACGTCTATATACGAAAATTATTCATCTATATGTCGCTCATCTACTCAGCAGCAGCTTATAAGCAATGTTCACGAGCTTCCTTTATTGACATCTTGAGGTAGTAGGTGGAAACAAGTACTTTGACTTCAAAACAAACAAACCCAAAAACTACCAAACACATTCAGGTAATATCTGAATCATTGTACTTAATTAGACTCCTCGCAGTGCCTGCCCAATACGGCACACTTGAAATAGGTAGGTAGTCAAATGTCTTGTCAGGAAACTTGATCCAGAACCCTCCGAAGCTGTACGCAGTTTATCACAAACACTGTATAGAAGATGGCGTCAAGGGCCTCAGCTTCTAACCTGTTTCTGTTGCCAGGCCGTCCATGCAGGAGAGAACCGTTGGTGTGGTTGAATCCTTCGGCAGTGACTGTCTTGCCTGTTGGGTGTGTTACAAGGGTGCAGAAACTTTTTCGTAATATTATGAAGAAATGCTTGTCAGAATTTATAAGTGAGTAATGTCGTGTGATTAAATCTCAAGACATACAGACAGAAGATGTCTTCGTCAATATTCTAGCTCTTCCCACCAAAATAGTCACCCACTCCCTCAACTCCCCAAACACTCTGAGCCTCCCCAGTTGCAAATAAACTCATATTGAATTAGACTACAATGACCTCAATCGGCGGTAAGGGGTCAAACGGTGCCGCTTCTTGGTGTGGCGCCGAGCCATTGGTTCTCGCATTGCTAGTTTAGTTGGGCTGAGTCTTACATGGCTTTTCTCGTGGCTATCACATTATGGCCAATTACAAGCTTCGGATCTGTTGCTTTGATGCAGCGAACATTCAGCTGAACGATAAGTAGGATCTTGTAACAGAGGTATCTTCAGTTTTGGTTGCGATAATTAAACCCGATCATTTTGTTTCTGGTCTATTTGGACTGACTATAAACATAGGTAACCAGCTGTACAAACAGTGCACTACAAGCACCGTTTTCAACCTGAGCTTACTCGGACAAATTTAAACGCAAGAGCGTTTGTTGACAGCTCAAATAAAGTTGATCTATATCTCAAACTCCACACGGAACGTCGTCATGCCGGGCGCCCTCGCTCCATCTGTTCTAGACCCTACAGTACGCAACAGATAGCAACGGGAAATACCGATCCTATCAAACTCAGCTAATACGAGGCTTGCTGTTGTGGTGGTAAACTTCCTGGCCAACCACCTACCCAGTGATCCCAGGCTCATAACACGGGACCTACATGTGCTCAGCTAAGCATCCATACGACTCTGTGGCTCCGTGGCTGTACTGTATCGTAACGCACACAACGGCAAATTCCGTTGACGCTTGTTACGTAGTATGCATAGTGCGACTGCATCTTGCCAGCCAAGGCAGAATCCTGAATCCTTGCGGTAGCAGCAATGGCATTGAGACTTCTGCATTGCCGCAAACTGTTTAACAGCCAAAACATTCCGACTCACATGTCACACTTGAGTCACCGGTGAAACTGCTGTCTTGTCCAAATCCAAAATTGATTCTAAATATTGCCAAATGGCAGATGATAGATGATTTCGCTAAACCAGTCCCGCACCATGTGTTGAAATGTCACGTCCAATGTTTCGCCTTCCCATCCGTGACTCCCACGTTGAGTTGAGGGAGTACAGTTCCGTATGCCTTGCTTCCAGCTCCTAATCCATTATACATGAGAGGTTTGGTATCATTAAAACAGACCTTCGATCTCGCCTGTCTCCACGTTGACATCAACGTTGAGGTATCCAGGGGCTGTTGGCAGACCGGGGATAGTTTGGATATCAGCAGCAAGTGCATACCTGGAAATGTGTTAGTTACGTTACTTTGAACAGGAGTGAGTCAGCTTACAAATATCCTGCTCCAGCGGCCATTCTGACGTCGCGAATGGGGATCGTAAAGCCAGTAGGAGCACCCTTCAGGTCGGGATCGTGAGAAAGGGAGTATTGCGTCTTGGCCACGCAGATGGGCAAGTGGCCGTATCCTTGACGGGTGTATGTATCGACCTTCTTCTGGGCAAGCTCGCTGAGCTCGACCTTCTCGGCGCCGTACATTTTCTTTCCAATAGCCTCAAGGCGCTCGTGGACAGTTCCCTTGAGATCGTAGGTGAACTGGAGATCCTTGGGCTTATCGGCAGCCGCAATAACACCGTGAGCCAGGTCAACGGCACCCTTACCACCCTCAGCCCAGTGGTTAGACAAGATAGCATCCTCAGCACCAGCTGAGACTGCCTCTTCACGAATGACAGCAATCTCAGCATCGGTGTCAGTCACAAACTTGTTGATTGCCACGACGACGGGGATACCAAATGACTTGGCGTTGGCAATCTGCTTCTTGAGGTTCACGCAACCAGCGCGCAGAATGTCGACATTCTCCTCCTTGTAGACGGGGCTGAGAGCAGCACCAGGGGCAATAGGAGGAGCACCACCGTGAACCTTGAGGGCTCGGACGGTAGCAACGATGACAACGACATCGGGAGTAAGTCCAGAGGTGCGGCACTTGATGTTGAAGAATCGTTCGCCTCCCATAGTGAAGTCGAAACCAGCCTCAGTAACTACAAAACCGGCCTTCTCGCTGTGGTCCTCATCAGCCTCAGTACCAGCAAGCTTCAGGGCAAGCTTGTCAGCAAGGATAGAGCTCTGTCCAATGCTAATGTTAGCGAAAGGACCAGCGTGGACGAAGACAGGAGTACCCTCAAGGGTCTGCATGAGGTTAGGCTTGATAGCATCCTTCATGAGAGCAGTGAGGGCACCACCAGCACCGATATCGTCGGCTGTGACAGTGTCGCCATTTCGTGATGTGGCTACGACCATTGATCCAAGGCGCTCGCGCATCTCCGATAAGTCGTTGCTGAGTGCGAGGATGGCCATACACTCGCTAGCGACAGTGATGTCAAAGCCAGTCTCTCGGGTTTGGCCCTTCTCAGTAGGGGCGGTGCCCACCGTGATGCCTCGCAGGTGACGGTCATTGACGTCAAGAACTCGTCTCCAGGTGATAGTCTCAGGATCGATGTCCAGTCGAGCGAATCGGTGGATCTCGTCTTCGGTCAGCTCATCGGGGTTGGTCTTTTCGATGCCGAGCTTCTTCAGTCGGCGGAACATGACAGGGGCGAACTTTCTCTCGCCGTTCTTAGCAGGGACTAGTCGCTTGTACAGGGGACCATCCTTCTGGGTATTCTCGTGGAAGATACGAGTCTCGATAGCAGCCGCTAGCAAGTTGTTGGCGGCAGTAATGGCGTGGATATCGCCAGTCAAATGCATGTTGAACTCATCCATAGGGATGACCTGACTGTAGCCTCCTCCGGCGGCGCCTCCCTTGATACCAAAGGTAGGGCCCTGGCTGGGCTGTCGTACGTTGGCAAATGTCAAGCGTCCAACATGAGCTCCCAGCGCCTGAGCCAAGCCCATGGTTGTTGTGGACTTGCCCTCACCAAGAGGGGTGGGAGTGATACCGGTGACAACAACATAGCGACCGTTTCTTCGGTGCTCCAGTCGTTGCATAAGACCAAGGTCAACCTTGGCCTTGTATGCGCCGTAGGGCTCCAGCTCGTGAGGCGCAATGCCAATCTCTGCGGCAATGCGGGTGATATCCTTGGGTGTTTGTGCTCGCGAGACGGCGATATCTGAAGGAACGGGACTCTCCAGCTTCAGGGGTAGAGGGATGGTCTTTCGAAGCTTCTGAGACTCGAAGTACCAGGTTGTGGCATCAACAACGTTCTGCATCAACATGGCAACAGTCATGGGTCCGACACCACCAGGAACTGGAGTGATGGCGGAAGCAACCTCGGAGGCAGCAGCATAGTCCACATCACCAACGAGTCGCTGGCCAGACTTCTTGGTGGAATCGGGGATGAAGTTAGTTCCCACGTCGATGACAACAGCACCAGGCTTGATCCAGCTGCCCTGGACGAAGAAAGGCTGACCGATAGCGGCGACGATAACATCTGCATTTCGAACATGTTGCTCAATGTTTTGCGTCTTGGAGTGAACAACGGTGACAGTGGCATCAGCGTTTCGCAAGAGATAGCTCACAGGGCTACCGACAATGTCACTTCTTCCAAGGACAACGGCATTCTTTCCCTTCAGATCAATACCAGACTCCTTAAGGAGGATCATGCAACCCTTGGGTGTGCAGGGAATGAAAAGAGGCTTGCCGCCCCTCTTGGCGAGCTCTCCAATGTTCTTGGTGCCAAATCCGTCGACATCTTTCTCATCTGCCACAAATGACGTGATGGTATACTCAGAGATGTGCTTGGGGAGAGGGAGTTGAACCAAAATGCCATGAACAGCGGGGTCGTTGTTGAACTGGCGAATGTGGTCAAGAAGCTCTGCCTCTGAGATAGTCTCAGGATATTGAAGCAGTTGGCTGTCAATGCTAGCCTGGAATGGTGAGTCAGTGAATGAGTCTTGAGATACTAAATTGTCTGACTCACCTCTGCAGCAGCCTTCAGCTTCATGCGAACATAGGTAGCTATATCGCGGGGTTAGTGGTGAGATGATCTCATGATGGCGGGGCAGGATTGTTACGAACAGGAGTCTGATCGATCACCCACTGTAAGACAATTGAGTCAGCGTTGAACAATTCGAGTATCACGAGTAATAGGCCTTACCTTGGATGATCTTGAGGCAGGGCTTGAATCTGGGGTTGATCTTCTGCTTCTCGGTCACCTCAGCACAGAGCTTCTCCCTGATCGACTTGGCAATGGCATTGCCGTCGAGCTTTGTAGCAACCATTGTGGTCGAGGAAAAGAGTCTTTTCTGTCGTGGAAATTGATTCGAAAAAGACAAAGACTCGACTACAGAAGTTGAAGCAAAGACTGAAGCCGAGTTGTTTCGTCGATTGTTGACTGGGAAGCAATCGCTGTATATAGCTTGAGCTTGGACTTGGGCTTGGGCAGGAGCTGTCGAGATGAGAGGAGGGGCAGCAGTCCGAATAGCGGCGCTTGGAGGAACCCCGGTGGACACGGCAGGAACGTCCGAACACGTGTGAAAGAGGCTTTGCCTGTGCGACTTTGTGCGTAAAGACGGTTGCGGGTGGGTGAGAATCTGACTTTGCTGGGACCCGCCTACTGCGGGTTCGGCTTGGTGCGTATATGATCGGTTGGACGGCCGTTGATTCTTTCGCTTGCAATTGCAGCTGCAGCAATTGAGGCTTGATGGTATCGATAACGCTGATAATAGAATCCGTAAAGACCGTCGCTGTCTCGGGACCTCTCGGAAAATACTCGTTCGCGTCAACACGGCGCAACGGAAGAGCTCGCCGTACATGATGATCTCGAATATAATTACACTTCAACTTGCAAATCTGTATTAGATGCCGAACAATCTCCAGACGTCCGCCGGGTTAATGGCGATAATGTGTGCATGCAAGTCGATGCAATGCAAGCCTTGCCGTAAGGAATCCTTCTAGATCGAATAGGAACAGAAAGAGAAAGGTAATGGAAACTTGTCAGACTCAATGAAAGGGCGTTAGACAACGAAAGGCAACAATAACATGACACAGTATCGCACGAGGAACACCCAATTCCTCTGAAGCCGAAATACTCGTTCTCGCGAATATCGTTCGATCTAGCCCAGCTTGCCTTACAACTACTCCATACCAGAATAATTGCAATCCAATGTTTGTTGCAGCCGGTCGTGTGACTGATTTCCTATGTCTCGAGGCAGGGCTGACACAGTCTCAAAAGGAATGCAAGGACCAGTGTAAGTTCAGCTGTGACTCTTAATTGCAAAGCCAATAAGATTGGCGAATTTGGTTGCAGTCAGAGATATCTTCAGCCTTTCTTTCGTCTTACACGTAAAGTTGCAGGGTTTGACTTCTAGAAATTTACAAAGTTCTACTTGAGTTCTTGATGCCTCAGGACCGACGTTATGAGGTGAGGTCATATTCAGTCAAGAAAGATCATGCAATGAATCATCTCTGGGCGCTCCCACCAACTGAGTTACTCATTTATTTATGACTCTTTGCTCCTTCGTATGACTCCAACTATTCTATAGATCTGTGATAGGCTAGAACAACAGGCAGTCGCTGACTGCATATGCGACAGAATTGATCAATCAATTCAGCGCTTTCTAGGCCGTTCTACTGGGTGCTTATTTTGAACACTCTAAACTTAGTAGCTTCCCCCAGGCAGTCCAACCTTTGAACATGGCCAAGTTCAGTTTTAACACGCCCCATACTCTACATCAGGCATCAGCCCTGTGCCACTATCTTAGCTGGGAGGCGGGGGACTGATTTCTTGCCCCACCAAAAGGTCCAAAACGCACACAACCGCCAAAATTTCATCGCGAAAGCCCTCGCCATATAATCAGCCGCTCCGAACCTGCTTTCGTCAACCCCTCCTAGTGCCTGACCCCCGAAACCGAAATCATGAGGCCCATTCTTCTTGCCGGGCACGAGCGTGCGCTCACCCAAATTAAGTACGTGAAGCTTTTGTCTTTGTCCTGTCCAGTCTGTATGGAGGGTGATGAAGTTACAAAGAGGGGGGATATTGGTCTGCGAGTGTTCTGCTCGTCGACTTGAAGACCCTCAACTTCACCTATAACCATACTAACCTCTATCCAGGTACAACAAAGATGGCGATCTCATCTTCTCCGTCGCAAAGGATCAGCAAATCTGCGCCTGGTTCTCCCACAACGGCGAGCGTCTTGGAACCTACCACGGCCATGTCGGTGCTATCTGGACTGTCGATGTCAACCCCACCTCAACCATGATCGCCTCCGGTTCTGCCGACAACACTATCCGACTTTGGGAGGTCAAGACCGGCCGCCTTATCAAGACCTGGGAGTTCCCTACCGCCGTCAAGCGAGTCGAGTTCAACGAGGATGGCACTAAGCTGCTGGGAGTTACCGAGAAGCGAATGGGTTACCTTTCCAACATTGTTGTTATCGACATCAACCCCGACCTCAACGCCGAGCAGACCGACGAGAGGAGCCTTACCATTGTTTGCGACGAGAGCAAGGCCACCGTTGCTGGCTGGAGCGCCCTGAGCAAGTTCATCATTGCTGGCCACGAGGATGGCAGCGTAAGCCGATACGACGCCAAGACCGGTGATCTGCTCGACAACATCCCCGTTCACGAGCTTGGGCAGCCTATCGTCGATCTCCAGTGGTCTCCTGACCGCCTCTACTTCATTACTGCCAGCAAGGACAAGACTTCCAAGGTATGTTTCGTCCTTTGGAGTTGACATCCAATACTAACTATATCAAGCTCATCTCTGCTCGCGACCTCGAGGTCCTCAAGACTTACGTAGCCGACACACCCCTCAACAGTGCCACTATCACCCCCAAGAAGGACTTCGTCATCCTCGGTGGTGGTCAAGCCGCTATGGATGTCACCCGAACTTCTGCCCGTCAGGGTAAGTTCGAGGCCCGTTTCTACCACAAGATTTTCGAGGACGAGATCGGCCGTGTCCGAGGTCACTTCGGTCCCCTCAACACTGTTGCCGCCGACCCTACAGGCAAGAGCTATGCCAGCGGCGGAGAGGACGGATACGTGCGAGTTCACCACTTCGACAAGGGCTACTTCGACTTCAACTACGAGGTCGAGAGGGAACGAATCAACCGAATGCAGTAGATCCGTTCTTTTCCTGTGTGCTTGCATAGTACGGCGTTAGGGGGACAAATAAATAAATCTTTTTTTGTTCAAATGGGGCAAAAAATAAACGGAAGCTGGAGGCGATGGGAAAGAAAAGACTTGGGATGTGTAAGGGGGGATAAGAGGAAGACAAACGGGCTTGTAATTCTTACCATCTCTCCAGGGTTTAGGAAAAGGTCGAAAATTGCACGATTGATCACGTTTCTACGACTTGGGATCTAACACATCATCCTTATCATGCAATTACGACAATCAGGGCTTGCTAGTTCACGACACGTCAAGTCGAACCTAGGGCAGTGCAAACCTATATCTGGTTCTTCTGCTCTCAAACAACTCTTTTTACAATGTATCATCAGCCGTCCTCGCGCCTATATCCTCCAAACCGCCGAGGCATCGTGTGATGCATGTTCTGGCCTTTGTAACAAATTACCGAGCCAGATTAATAAAGTACTGCACGATGACTTCTCCTATAAACCCTCAAAGTGCAACCAAACGCCAAAGTCTATCCCTATACCGATCCGCATACCAGAGCCCTCTTTGTTTTTTTGCTTACTTCTTTCTACCCTTCTTACTCTTGGTAGAGCCGCCGGCGGAGGTGGCAGACGCGACACTGGAGGCTCTGGATGGGGTCGCTGAGCTGTTCTTGCTGGATTTGACGGATTTGACATTATCAAGCGCCTTGTTCTGAGAGTTCGTTAGCAAGAGACAGACAATAGATTAGAATCAACATTCAATGACTGACCTTGACCCCGTTCTTCGCCTTCTTCTTCGCTGGTGCCATTCCAAGGATGCTGTCCTCGTCGTTCTCATCGTCAGGCTCACGCTTAGACTTTCCATTGACTCCGTTTGAACCACGAGCAGGGACGTCTTCAAACTCTTTGACAATAGTAGTGATCAAAGTCGTGCAACGACGAGACAGCTCAATAGGAGTTCGGCTGAGGAAAAACCAGTCGAATCGGAAAAGAGGCGATTCTCGGATATCGTCTCGCATCTTCTCGTAAAGACCCTCCGAATCAATACCATAACGATCAAGTAGTACTAGTAAAAATCGGTCCTCCTCCTCGGTGTACACTTTTTTGTTAGTCGTGGAAACAGAGTAGTTGATCTTGAGTTGCTGTAGAGGGACCCGGTACTGCTGCATCTTCTTTCTAAGAAGCTTTTGGTGATGTTCAACGCGGCGTGTGCGCTCCTCGCCATCTTCAATAGTTTTTATGTATTTGGGGTAGTCCGCAATTTCGGTATATCGTTGCCAGAAAACCTTGGCATACGTCTTGATTTCAGAAGGTGACTTGCTGTCAACTTCCACGGAAATGCCCTCATAATCGTTTCGTCCATACTTGCCTGATCCGTTCACAAACTGTTGGAAGTCTCGCTTGTTCCATTCTCCAAAGCCCTGGAGGGACAGCTTCTCTTTCTCCTCTTTCTCCTCCTCGGTCAAAGGTGTTGCATTATCGATTTCCTGTTGGTCAAGGGCTCTTTCGGCTTCTCGCTCTTCGAGAGTGTCTTCTTCACCATCGGCTAGAGGGACCTTGTAGCCGATCTCCTTACGATAGAAAGCGGTTTCCCTGTCTTGAAGATCACGCAGGCGTGGTGGGTAGAACTGGTAATCGTGTACGGGAACCTGCTTGGGCGCTCGGGGTGCCTTGGGCTTAGCATCCGCCTTGGGGTTGGGATACATGGTTTGGCGGAAGTATTTGTCCATCGAGTACGATTGCTCTTTTCGCTCTCGTTTAGCCGGGTTAATCCAAGTCATGTTGATTTCTTTCTTTGTGTTGGCAAAGTTCTCGCCATTCCACTCGTAGGCAGACTCTGAGGTAAACTTCTGGAGATCATCGATTCCCAGCTTCTCATACTTGGCATTAAGTTCCTTGGTTCGGTTTTCACCTCTGGCAAGGATTGCATCGATATCATCGTCGCCGACCTCGCCGTCCTTGGAGGCCATTGTACCCGTGGGTCCCTTGGATTGGAATACCTTTTCGGCACCATGTTGAATCATGGAGAGAAGCTCATCTTTGTTCGCTGCGGCCTTGGCGGCTTGCTGTGCACGACCTTGCTGAATGACCAGTTGATCCAGACGCAGCTTTTGTGCAGCTCTTTCCAGAACCTTTTCCTCAATGGCGTTCTCTGTGACAAACCTGTACACGACAACCTGTTTGGTCTGGCCGATACGATGGGCTCGATCCATGGCCTGTAAATCGGCCTGGGGGTTCCAGTCACTGTCATAGAGAACGACAATATCGGCGGTCGTCAGGTTAATACCTAGACCACCAGCACGTGTTGTAAGAAGGAAGACAAACTTCTCCGAACCAGGCTTGTTGTACTCGTCAATGGCAGCGATTCGGTCCTCATGAGCAGTTCCACCATCGATTCGGCAGTACTTGTACTCGCGGAAGACACAGTAATCTTCGAGAATGTCGAGCAATCGACTCATCTGGGAGAAGATAAGAACACGGCTGCCTTGCTTTTGCATCCTCTTAAGCAGTTTGTCAAGGACAGCCATTTTACCAGCATTGTACACAAGATGCTCGTCGGTTGTGTAAGGGGGGCCTGGTTCGGCACCCTCAAACAGGTAAGGATGGTTACAACACTTTCGAAGTTGCATGACGATGTTGAGCAGTCGAGTCTTGGACTCGCGCTTACCACCCGCACCGTTAACAGCGTCAATGTCCTTTTCCAGAATCTTTTGATACCATTTGACCTGCATCTCTGACATGCCCAGATAAACGTTGACTTCTTTCTTGGGTAGCAAGCTCTTCTCCACATCGCTCTTCACGCGACGCAACAGAAAGGGGCGGAGAACCTTGTGGAGTTGCTGAACGACTGTATCTTGGTCACGGTCTTGTCCGGAGAACCACTGGTCAAATGCCTCAGAGTCGCCAAAGACATCAGGCAGCAAGAAGTTTAGAAGAGCCCAAAGTTCGTGCAAATTGTTTTGGAGAGGTGTGCCGGTGATGAGCAGTCGGTTTCGTGAAGAGAACAATCGAATGACCTGTGAAAGTGAAGATTCTTCGTTCTTGATACGATGCGCCTGGATTCTTATCAGTAAATATAGCGCTCAGTCAATGTGAGAAACATACCTCATCAATAATAATGTATTCCCAAGCAAACTTCTTCAGATGCGACTTCTCTCGAAGCACCATCTCGTAACTGGTAATGCAAACGTCGAACTTTTCGTCGACGAGTCTATCATTGATGAGGGCCTGTCGTTCATCCTTGGCACCCTGAAGCACCAAGACGTCGACCTCGGGTGTCCACTTAGCAAACTCTCGTTTCCAGTTGTCCAGTGTAGACTTGGGCACAATGACCAGGTGTGGCCCATTGATGTCCAGAATATGGCGTAGGTAACCGAGGAAAGATATTGTCTGTAGAGTCTTTCCGAGACCCATTTCATCTGCAAGAATACCAGAGATACCATTCTCATGTAGCGAGATAAGCCAATTGAGTCCAGCAATTTGGTAGTCTCGCATTTGACCATGAACGAAAGGAGGGGAATCGCGGAACACCGTCTCAGCAGAACCACCATGTTTCTCATCCTTCAAAAGTTCGGCATCTTCTTCGGCCTCTGTACGTCGACGTCGTTCGCTCGTGGCACCTCCTTGTCTCCCGGCCCCCTTCTTGCCGCGGGCTGCTTCGGCATTACGTCGATCAATCTCGGTCATGATGTCGCGGATTTGGGGATCGGGGTTCGTCTCAATGAAATGACGGAATAGATCAGTAAGACCGAGGAGATATCTGAATCGTCGGATTGTGTCATCTTCCTGCAGAAACACTGTTAGCATCTCCTCCTAACATCCTTGTCCTAAAATGCGACAAACCTTGGATTCGCCTAGTCGGTCATGCTTCTTTCCAAAAATGCTGCGACGGAGTTGGTTGACCTCTGTACGGCGCCTTCGTCCATCTCCGGTGGGCTCTCCAGCGACACTACTAGCTTCGGTGCTGGGGTTCTCAGTATCAGTGTAATCGGGGGTCTCGTCAACTTCCTAAAAAGTATTTCATTTAGCACATGGTTCGTGGATTACAAGTGACAGATGAACTGTATTTGATAAAAGGTTAACTTACCATATCCTCCCCTTGGCGGTGTTCCTGCGCGTCAGACATAGACGCGTCAGTATCAACAGCCTTGGCTCGAGAGCGAGGCGCCATCGTGAGTTGAGTTTAAGATGAACCTCTTTACGCGACTGGCGTCGAGAAGACGCGTTTAAAGAGGTTGCGATGCGAAGTAACACCCAATGTAAATGCTTCGAGCGACTGGCTTCTCGGTTCCCAGGGTGTTGTTGGTGAGAAGTCTTGTCGAATGACCACGCCGTGAGAAGGTTTGAAAACTGTAGATGCGTTTGTCAAGATGTTTGCAGGTAGAATCAAACGGTCACCTCGAAGGGGGCCAGTTCGAGGCTAGCGTCGCTGCGCAGGTCCCTTGTCATTATTTCTCGGTCCCACAATGCCGTGAGGAAGAAAGGATATTCCGGCATATAGAAACGACGTCACTGAATCATTGATCGAGTTTCCTTTTCATAGTTTATGAGATATCTATATAACACCAGAGCTCAAACTTATCTGTGTTTCGTTCATTATCTCTCTTTTAACACTTTCGAACGCTCAAAATAACACAATTCAAGCTGACAAGGAAGTCCAAGCCAGATACAAGTCACGTGGATAATTCTCCACTTCACCTGTAGACCCCTCGGTTAGTGCCGTTCTCAGGCTCTGTGCGGTGATGAAGTGGATGACTGGGCGAAGGCTTCAGTGACCCCAACCTTTGTTCCCTGCCAACAGTTCAGTCTTGGGAACAGCTCTTCAGGAGCAATACAACCCACCTTCTTTAACTGTTTTGTATCTCCTACTACTTGACAACTTTCCTCCTCTACAGGAGTATCACCAGACGGCAAAACTACGACTTTACCATACACAACAGGTGAGGCGATTATCCCCTTGATGTCCATAAGCCATCGCTGACTCTTCATTTCCAGCATCTCCGCTACTCTTTGTCGCTTAATAACGATGGAGCCTATGAGGGGCGTCTCTGGCGGTGCGGGAAAGCAACCTGCTCAGCAAGAAAATCCTGAGCAGCTTCTCGATGTCTTCAAAGCAGCCGCTCTTTCGGTGACGAAGCTTTACAAAATCTCCGCCGCTGGGCAGTCTAAGGCACGGGCCGACGGATATCAGGATTGCCTCGATGATCTTCTGCAGTTTTTGGACAAGGAAGGGCTAGGCCTTAGCGATGGAGAAGGATGGAAGATCCGCAAGTGGGCTACGGAACGACTTGACGGCCGCGAGAGCAGCTCTCTGAATACCGAGAGTGAGGACGAGGCGGAGAAGACAGAGACAGCTTCGTCTCCCGAACTGAACCGCCCGAATGTCCCCTCTCAGCCAGCCAACCAAATGCGAACCGACTCTGCACCTCCGAGCATTCCTCCCGTCATCGAAGAGCCCACGCCGATTATCGTACCCTCTCAAGATACCTTCACCTTCCAGTCGTCACATCCTTACCCGAACATCGCTACCCTCGATTTGTCCGATTCGAGACCCCATGATGACTTCCCTACTCTTACACGACCGTCAAAAAGCAGACTTGCCAATGGTTCTAGCCGGGCTTGCCCCAGGGGACCGGGACATTCGGTACAAAGAGCTGGGGCTAAACGCAAGTTGAACTTTGACGAAATATTCGATCTCGGCAGCCTCAACGGAAAGGACACATTCGGCGGCGGAGGCAAGCGTGGTCGACATGCTTAGTGTTGGGTATCACGCTTTCTCCTTTGTTTTTGACTTTACATAACACAACATATTTGTCTCGGAGCACTGGGTACTAGAGGGAACGGAAACGGAATGGGACGAGGCATGTTTACAGACGGACGCATTGACTAGCGATGAGCATGGGCGGCGTTTGGAGGACGTAACGATTGCATTTGGGGGGTGTCAGCGTGGCTAAAGGTTCTTGCATCCATATTTTGACCTAGCGATCATCCCCCTTCTTTTTACATTAACACGATAACATGACAATGATGAATCCTTCTTGGCTATTCGAGTATAAACTCCTTGAGCTACCAATATCTGACGTGGAAATGCTTCTGCTCCAACATACTCCTCCTTTGAAACACTAATTTGGGTTTGATATGATGTCAACCGTGAATAAGCAATAGCTATGCTTTGCAGCTACTCACTAATATCTATTCTTCGAATAACACCTACTTTCTTTAAACTTAGACTGTGCTATTCAGCATTACTGCTAATCCATCTGTAACATTTCATACCGTCTTCCCAGTGTTCAAGCATCAACCTATACATAAACAGAGTTTTTGTTGGAGGCCAGAGTAGTATTTTCTCAACATACCCATAATCAATTCAATATTAGATAATCCAATAGACATCCGTTTTTTATCTATTTACTTTGTTTTTGAGTGATTCGTCTCTATGTCATTTGATCACAGCGCGCCGGCTCATCTTCGGGCCTCTCTCCACATGCTCTTCTAGAATCTCTGTCAAGGTCCGGCTTGCAGGGGACCTATGACATTGTTCATGCAGCCTGGTTGGTGCAATGCACTGCTAGCTCTAAAGTTACAGTAGCTGCACCCTGGCTTTCGCTTCGTTGATCGTGCATTATTTGTTTCTTCGCGATCACTTGGATTTCTTTCGCGCTTTTACGTGTGACAGTTTTCTAGTCTTTTCTTCATTCTATTCTGTTCATCCCGACAACGTCGAGGAATTTCCATCTGAGGTATGTGCTTCACAATCGGAATTTATCAATATGCGCTCCGTTGCATCATCATCAAATGATGTCAAGGGCGCATTAGACTCCTTGACGTGATTTTATTTTCTACTTTTTCAAGTTATCATCCAACTTCCACTGACTCGGATTCGCATAGCAGCACCCCACGCGAAACAACGTATTAGATCATCAACATGTCGGATTCTGGCAAACAAGAAGAGAAGCCCTTGGGCCAGCACGAGATCGAGATTGACCATGACCGCGAGCACGAGGAGCCCGAGGAGCAACAGGAGCCCGGAACCGAAATGTCAGCGAACGAGGAGGTGTGTTAGGCGCGCAAAGAGGTGGAATGAATATGGAAACTGACGCCGCACCCTTAGGAAGAAATCACTGCTATGAAGCGCCGTGTGGCAGAGATGGAAGAGGAGGCCAAGAAGCTTCGCGAAATGCAGGCGACTCTAGAGCAGCAGTCTGCGGACCTTGCGGATGACAAGGAGTCTATCGATGCGCGCAGCATCTTTGTCGGCAATGTCGACTACTCCGCCTCTCCTGAGGATATCCAAGGTCATTTCCAAAGCTGCGGCTCTATCAACCGAGTCACCATCCTTCTTGACAAGTTCACGGGACAACCAAAGGGGTATGTTTCGAGTACTACTTCGCCCTTGAGAATATTGCTAATACAGGGGTCCTTAGTTACGCCTACGTCGAGTTCACTGAGCCCAGCCTTGTTGCGCAGGCTCTTGTTCTTAACGAGAGCTTGTTCAAGGGTCGTAACATCAAGGTCACTCCCAAGCGCACCAACGTACCTGGCATGAGCCGCGGTCGTGGTCGCGGTGGGTTCCGCGGTGGCCGAGGCGGCTTCGGTGGCCGAGGCAGCTTCCCTCGAGGAGGTGGTTATCGCGGTGGCTACCGTGGTCGTGGACGAGGCTTTGCCCCCTACTAGGAGCAGGGCGGCGCATCATCTATGGGACATGGTCCACGATCTGGTCCACCCAGACCTTTCGAGATCGAAGTCGAGGACTCTCACGGACTTGACCATAGTCCTTACCATCACGGGTTTATTGGTCACTAATTTTTTTTCTTTTCCTATTTAGGGTTATTGTTGTAAGGAGAAGGGTACGTTCAGCAGGGACAGGATGATATACCGTCCGTCGATCATATCAGAGGTGGAAAACCATGTCAACGACAAGCTGGAAGGAAGGGAACAGGAGTTTTCGGTCTTAACTTATATGTCGTCTTAGCAAAATCATACTATGAAACTAGTTCACAATATTATCTGCGCCTTCAGCCGCATTGTTTCTATTCCAGCAAGGAGAAGTGGAATTGCGACATCGGATGGCTTGGCTGGCTGAGTGCCTACAAGCATGATGTTAATTACCTAGAACATGTCATGACATATTGCCACGCGTTCACTTAGAAGTATGAACTGCTCAAGAGGCCGCCAACATGACACCCCCACATCACTATGTGCCAGGGCTTAGACATTCAACTCTGGTAGGCAGTCAAGGTCTGGATGCAGTGAGACACTTCCGGTATCAGGAAGCATAGAAAAGGATATCTGACATCTATCAATGGATACCGGGGTTGCAGCGATCTTACCCTGTAGATTGGCAGCGCTCCGCTTATTATAATTGTGAATTCATTTCTCAGCTGGTTCCATAAAAAAGAGTCAAAGTTTACTCGACCGTGATGCAAAACAATACTGCCAACTGTTGTTTCTATTGTTAGTCGTGTTCAAACTCTGTGTTAGTTGGATGGTCCATAGTAGGTAACACATTCGTCGTGAATTCCGGTGTACTTACCAGTATCTACGTGCAAGTTCGTCAACAATGCACGAATACTGTAATGGTTGTGCCATGTTTAATTATGGAACACAATGGCAGCTGCTAACCACCCTGGCTTCATGCCATAAGCCGTCGGCGCAATCAACCTGGTATAATCGACGTCTCTTTGGTGGCTCAGCGGCTCCGGGATGCAAACAAGCAAGCCACCATATGTGAGTTCAGATGCCGTCTGCTTTTCTTACAGACAATGTGAGATGCGAAAATCCTAAAGGGGTAACACGAGTATTGTAGCACAAGCATTGTATGTGATTGGTTTCAGAGTGATCCAAGAGAGCGTGGTTGTTAGGCATTGAGGTCGTTGTTAAAACAGCCCGAGAGCAGAGAGCCCAAGCTTGGCCATGAGACCCAGCAGTAAAGGCATCACAGGCCTGTTTAAGCGCCAGATGATGCTCGATTTGACTAGGCGCCCGCCAGTTGCTGTGCCGGTGATCCGTAGGTACGCCGCAATTAGTCTTGGAAAAGTAGGTACCCAGCGATGGATATTCGAGAGGTACTTATGATTCCATAACGTTAACGTGACATGATCCTAAAAGCTTCGTTGCCGAGGCAGTTATCGATGGTGAATTCAATAAGTAATCATTATGAGAAGATTCCTCATCAACTACTGATCTAAGTGGCGACCAGATACTTGGCTAAGGGGACTTCATGACGAGGGAGTCATAACTCAGCCTCAAGAAACTGAAGAGATAAGGAGATGACATGAAATTAACAAGACATGTCAAATGAATGTAACATACTCATGTCGGTTCTGGAAGATTCATCTTCTGATTACATGTTTCATCCAGAAAGGACGTTCAGACATACCAAGGAGCGAAGGCAAAAGAACCTCTGTTTACCAACCACTAACTTAATCTCGGGTAGTCTAGTTTGTCATTGTAGCCCACTCAAACCCGGAAATAGGACACAAGACGTCCATATCGATTTGTTCAAGTCTTGGTCTGGGCAGGTGTATTGCTTGGCGAGGCAACAGGGTATCCAGGAAGGTGCCAAAGTGTTGGAGCTAGAGTGTACGTGCTTGCAGTTATTCAGTGGCTGTACAAGAATTGTACTTTCAAAACCTAAGAAAATCCTCAATAGAAATACCTCAGCTGCGTTGCGTTGCGTTACTCATAGAAGTTGGTTCTTTCAAAAGAACAACTTCGGTTCTTCCCCACCTCATACACCCGCTAAGAACTATCCCAGTCCTTGAAACTGCACCCAAGCAAGCCCCCAGTTAGAGAGGCTACCAGGTCCAAGGCCCCAAAAGGCTCCTCTTCAGGCCGTCAGGTCGGGTTGATCGATTATCCTCCCAGCATCATCAACACCAAACCAACCATAAGGCACATAGGATCGTGCCTGAGCCCACTCAGATCGTGGCAATACAATCCAATCAAGCAACCGATTGTGCGCCCACTGTGGCATACCATCACATCCATCCTGTACAGTATATGCAATAGGTATCTTTTTCTCTTTTCCATTATTCTGGATGATTCACCAACTCATCACCTTTGTTCAGATTGTTATCTCGCTGCAAGCTTTAAGGACTACCCAACTGATCTTCCCGTTCCGGCCGTTGTCGTGCACGCTCTGCTTCCTCTGGTTGTACCTCGACTGTACCCAGAGATCTAACTCAAAGGTGCTGCACTACAAGTACTGCTAGTACTTTACTTTACCTAGAAGCGGGGAGCGTCCGTGTCCAGTCTTTCTCTTAGGCCCGCGCCCGCCGCCCCGTGCACAGCCTCAACCTCCCCCATTGCCCCAACTCCAAGCGTCGTCAACTTTCTTCAGTTGAACCCTTCGACCTGAACCACCCGACGACGTACATCAAGCGCCTTTCCCTTTCTCGACAAGGCTTCGCTGCGTGATCCTGATCTTCACCTTCACGTCAGGAATACCCATATTCATCGTTGTCATCGTTGTGACTTAGTCCCTCGCTGCGCAGTGCAAGAGGTGACACCATGACCAGTCGCACTGATTCCAGGTAAGTTTTCTCCCAGCAGCCTTCAAAGCATCGCTTTTGGCTATCGCTTGAAGACATACTACATTATGTCTTCGTCTTCCGTATGATGCTCGTGCTGACCCTGGTTGTAGCAGGCCTAACCTTCGGGTTACAAGTGAGTTACCGCCGTTCCTCTCTACCCCTCCGTTCGACTTTCCAATATTGACATCATCCAAGTTATCGCAGCCGATGGACTTTATAAGAGGGACGTTTTTCGTACGTATAGCTCTTACGACGACCCAGGACTTGAATACTAATTTCTTCAGGCTTCCCCGACCCTTTTGCTGTCGCGACCATCAATGGCGAACAAACCAAAACAACGACTGTCAGCAAAAGGACTCTAAACCCGTACTGGAACGAGAGCTTTGACTTGTAACGTACCCCGCCACTTTGATTAAAGAGATCATTTAACTCACATTCATCAGTCGCACCAACGAAGATGGCATCCTCGCAGTTCAGGTTTTCGACCAAAAGAAGTTCAAAAAGAAGGACCAGGGATTCCTAGGAGTCATTAATATTCGCGTTGGAGATGTCATACCCGAGCTGAGTCCCGATGCTGATGGTCAGTTTACTTGATTTACAAACAAGGAATGTGAAGAACCCTGCTGACGCCAAATGCGCATCTAGACCAGATGCTCACACGCGACCTGAAGAAATCGACCGATAATCTCGTCGTTCATGGCAAGCTTATTATTAACCTCTCTTGCAACCTTAGTGCACCCGCTCGTGGCGGCCAGGCATCGACAGCACGACCATCTTTAGGCACCGGGCCTTCGAACGCTTCAAACCTTTCCGCCCCCCCACCAGAAAACCGACCAGGATCTTCGACTTCAGGACCGAACGGCGCAGGCGGCTCACAGGTCAACTTGGCAAATCGACCCTCCAGCATTAACTCTAACGGCGGCGCCGGCGCTCCAGGACCAAATGCATCGGGCCAGACTCGACAAACCAATCAACTCAGTCCTTTCGAAGATGCTCAAGGACGCCTACCTGCCGGCTGGGAGCGCCGTGAAGACAACCTAGGCCGCACCTACTATGTCGATCACAACACCCGAACGACGAGCTGGAACCGACCTACTGCAACTGGCGCTCAGGAGCAGCGAAATGACAGAGAGGCAGCTACCCAAGTTGAGCGACAGAGACATCAGAACCGTACCTTGCCCGAGGAGCGAACCGGTTCCAACTCACCCACGTTGCATGCCCAACAGCCGCAACCAGCGGCATCACCAGCAACTAACGGTGGTGCGGTGATGCACACTGGAGCGACAAGCCCTGGCACGGGAGAACTCCCTCCAGGCTGGGAGCAGCGATGGACCCCCGAAGGCCGACCCTACTTTGTTGATCACAACACAAGAACCACCACCTGGGTCGATCCACGCCGCCAACAATACATCCGTATGTATGGTGGACAGAACAACGCCAACGGCCAAATTCAACAGCAGCCCGTGTCACAACTTGGGCCTCTGCCCAGTGGTTGGGAAATGCGCCTTACTAACACTGCTCGCGTCTACTTTGTTGACCACAACACCAAGACTACGACATGGGACGATCCTCGACTACCCTCATCTCTCGACCAGAATGTCCCCCAGTACAAGCGAGACTTCAGGCGAAAGCTCATTTACTTCCGTTCACAGCCAGCAATGCGAATCCTCAGTGGCCAATGCCACATCAAGGTTCGACGTTCTCATATCTTCGAGGACTCGTTCGCCGAAATTACACGTCAATCGGCAACAGACTTGAAGAAACGACTTATGATCAAATTCGATGGCGAAGACGGTCTGGACTATGGTGGTCTCTCTCGAGAGTTCTTCTTCCTCCTTTCTCATGAGATGTTCAACCCCTTCTACTGTCTATTCGAATATTCCGCCCACGATAATTACACCCTTCAGATCAACCCCCACTCCGGCATCAACCCGGAGCATCTTAACTATTTCAAGTTCATTGGCCGAGTTGTCGGCTTGGCTATTTTCCACAGACGCTTTTTGGACGCATTCTTTATCGGCGCTCTATACAAGATGATGCTGGGCAAGGCGGTATCCTTGGCAGATATGGAGGGTGTCGACGCAGACTTCCACCGATCCCTGCAGTGGATGTTGGATAACGATATTTCCGGAGGTATTCTGGAACAGACTTTCTCGACTGAAGACGAGAGATTTGGAGTTTTGACAACCGAGGATCTCATCCCTGGCGGCCGCGATATCGAAGTCACCAACGAGAACAAGAAGGAATATGTTGATTTAATGGTCAAGTGGCGAATTGAGAAGCGTATCGCTGAGCAGTTCCAAGCTTTTAAGGAGGGCTTCCAAGAGCTCATTCCCCAGGATCTTATCAACGTCTTCGATGAGCGTGAGCTTGAGCTCCTTATCGGAGGTATTGCGGAGATTGATGTCGACGACTGGAAGAAGCACACCGATTATCGAGGATATACCGAATCTGACGAGGTTGTGCAGAACTTCTGGGCGACAGTGCGATCTTGGGACGGAGAACAGAAATCGCGTCTGTTGCAGTTTACTACTGGAACATCTCGAATTCCTGTCAACGGATTCAAGGATCTTCAGGGCAGTGATGGTCCACGAAGATTTACTATTGAAAAGGCGGGAGAAATTACTAATCTGCCAAAGGCACACACTTGGTAAGTCATATCTTGCTGTTGTTATAACGCAAAACTAACAATTGGCAGTTTCAACCGACTCGATTTGCCACCTTATAAGAGTCTAGAAATGCTTCAGCAGAAGCTCACGATCGCCGTTGAAGAGACCATGGGTTTCGGCCAAGAGTAGACAATAACGACATTACCTTCAGCAGGGACACTGAACTGGAAAGGTTTAAACCGCATTCAACTGTACTATTGTGGAGTCACCATACGAGAGCGAACTCCTCTTGTCTGCCCCATTCCTTCCTCAAATATACAACAACCTTTGGGTATTTGCTTTGGTCCCAAGAGTGGACGAACCTGAGCCGTATGGCGCTGGTAGGATTAATTTATCTCCAAAACGCGATGCTACATCTGGCTCTCCCTGTCGCCTTCGCCTACAGAGAGCGGATGGAATGTCTAGTGTGGCTGTCCAAACAGATACACCTCACTCAGATACGCTTCGTGGAGAAGTCTTGTCGAATGTTTTGAATCCACGAGACAGAGGAGTCCTTGGTTGCGACACTGCTGGACGGGCGAGAGAAAAAAGAAACTGTACTTAGCCATGTATTACGTGTGTTGCCGGCCGCGGTAGCGAAGCCAGCATGTTTGAGCTGGAAGTTAAGAAGGACGGGGTTACAGCGCTTCATTTCAACTATTATCACATATATAGCACTTTCACTACCTAAACTTCTGTATCACCTGACAAGAGTTCGTTCTATACGACCCGTAGTACGTGTATGTGTGCACGGCGTAGTCATTTATTGATGTTGAGTTTCTATGTGGACATGACAGAGGTTGCTGTTGAACAACAAGATTTACTGAAGTGACTCGATTTCTGATTAATGTAAAGCTCTAGCTGGATCAACAACAACCCCCCCCTATTCACCCTCAGGCCAGCCGTACCTGGCTGCATTTGTTTAGATAACAACGGAAGCCGCCCATATGAAAGATGAGCAAAAGTAAAAAACAGTATAGTATGCATAAGAACCCTCCCACCATAGTATGCATGGCTCAGAGCCCTGTTCCCGATAACGCCGGGGAAATCCTGGCAGCGTCTAGAAGCTGCCAGCCTCCGAAAACCTCAATCTCATGGGCCGACTGTCACGGTCTCTATCGAGAGTAAGGATGGAACCCGCGGTTTCCTCCTCTACCACCACCGCGGTAGTTGGCTCCTGGCTTGCCAGCGTTCTTGGGGCCGGTGGGCGCGTTGGCTGGTGGCGCATGTTGAGGATCAGAGCTTCCGCCGGCACTACCAGCGCGGTTAAAGCCACCGGGTTGAGGGACATCATCGTACATGCCTTCCCATGAAGTAGGAGCTCCTCCGCCACCTCCCATATTGTAGCCTCCATGTCCTCCATGGCTGCCATAACCTCCTCCGCGTCCTCCTCGACGGCCTCCTTGAGGCTGCTGCTGCTGCTGATATTGGTTGTAGTTATCGTAGCCACGGCCAGCACCGCCACTAGCAGATGCAGTGGGACTAGCAACGTCAGATCCACCATCTTGGCCGCCTTGTTGACCCTGCTGCTGCATCATCTGCTGCATCTGTTGTTGCATTTGCTGGGCCATCTGTGGGTTCATGTTCTGCATCATGTTCTGAGCATTGGCGCCACCGCCTCCTCTGCCTCCCATCATCTGCTGCTGCATTTGTTGCATCTGCATCATGTTTTGCCACATAGCAGGGTTCATGGACATTCCTCTACTCATAGCCATCTGAGACTGCATCATGGTGAAGTATTGCTGCATTCGTTGGAAATACTGGGCCATGACTTGGGGTGTCATGCCATTGTTGCCCATCTGCTGGCCCATGGAGCCTTGGCTCGACTGGTCGCCGTCCTTTCTGAACTTGGTACGTCGCGAGGCTTCCTCTTCCTCCCTGAGGTTACCCCTGGGTTGGGCTTTCTTGACTTCGATTGGCTTTCCGTGGATCTCTAGTGGCACGTTGATGCAGGCATCGACACCCGCTTCGTTCTCGAATGTGACAAAGCCGAAGCCTCTTGGGCGGCCAGTATCTTTGTCCATCATGAGAGTCGCATCCACGACGCGGCCGAACTGAGCAAAGTAGTCCTTGAATTCTTGGTCGGTGGTTTCTTGGCTAACACCACCAACAAAGATCTTGCTCGTCTTTTCTTGTTCGTCTCGAGGAATAGCTCGCTTGGGATCGATCTACATGATATTAGCTTGGCAGAAGAGACAGACCAAGGTTTTACTTACAATCTTGCCGTCGAGGAAGTGCTCTTTGACCATGACGATGTTGACTGTCTTGGCATCCTTGAAGGTAAGAAAGCCGAATCCTCGTGACCGTCCTGTGCTGCTGTCTCTCATGACAGTGCATTCAACAACTTCGCCGAATTGTGAGAAGTAGTCTCTTAAAGATTCTAGTCGTCGCTATTAGTACAAGATCGCGCATGGATATACTTTGCGTGACTTACGATCGGTAGTTTCCCAGTTGAGACCACCAATGAACATTTTACTAAAGCAATATGTCAGTATTTGAGTCGTTTGCAGATATCAGTTATGCATCATGAGGTATCAAAATGTTTGTAGAACATAAATGTGCTGGACCTGGCGTATGGGTTGAATCCAAGTTGAAGGCGAAGTGGCTTGCTTAGAACTCGGAAATTGGCGAATAGTCAAAGGCTTTGCTGGGTTGGATTGCCTCTCGGACCTTAACAAAGCTGACTTGTCTAACTCCAGTGCTCTACACAGCGAAGTAGCCGAGTGACCTTGATTTGATCATTGCATTTTGGCGAGTACTTTGCACCGCAACAAACAGTCTGTGGAAGTTTGTAGGGCAATACGGGTGCATGCAGTAGAAAGAGAGTCGCTTGCTTTGAAACATCCAATTGTTCGGTTTGTTGTAGTTGTTGGCGGCAAACTGCTGCAGGATCCCTGCGCGCAGATGCAATAAAGGCCAGCTTCAGCTTAACAAGGGCCATGGTTGACAAAAGTTGATCATGAATCGCCACGATGGTCGAAGAAACGGCGCAGACATTGCAACGAGAGATGCCAGATCAGCTTGGTCGAATAATTTTTCGTCTTGTGCTATCGTCTTGACTGTCCTCTCTGTCTCATGCTAGGTACTGGCCTCGAGCGCTATTCGCTGCGAATCTCGCTATAGCATCTGGGAGTGTTTACCACTCCCGTCGGCTCAAAGATTTCTGCGACTGAGGGCTATGGAAGACTGAAGTAGTGTCTTTCGTCTGGTCTAGTGCCGGCTGATTCTTCTCGGGAGTATCCAAAGGCGAATCTCATACTGATATCGACAACCTCCTCTTCCTCATAGACAGCAGCCCAGAGTGTCTTCACTGGTCATAGCTCTCGATCCCCATGTACTCTTGCTTGACTGAGATTATGGCAAATCCTCCGTTTTGAATCTTTGCAGTATGATGTCTCCGATAGCAAAACCTTCTTCGCTTACTTTGACCGCGACCCTTTCTAGCCAAGCCAATGTCCGAGATGCATGCAAAGCTAAATCGAGAACCACTATTACATGGCAGCCACATTGCCGTCACGATTCAATGCCTCTGAATCATACTAAACCATGGTTTTTTGTTCAAGGGCGAATTTAAAGGATAGAAATCACGAAGTGCAGGAACGGTAGAAACTTACCCATCTTCTTTGGCACTTGCCTTGTGAACGGTTCCATAAGGAGGTGTCTGAGCATCATCATGCATGCCAGACTGGCCTGTGTGACCGCCATAGCCTCCCCCACCGAGATTGAAATCAACATCATCGTCATCATCATCCTGATCTTGAGTCATGTGTTCATCACCTCCGACATCCTGATGTTGGTATGTAGCGTTGTGGTCATCGTCGTTGTGAGTGTTAGTAGGAGGCTGCACTTCTGGGGCAGGGGGAGCTGCTGGCGCTGGCGCTGCTGCAGGAGCAGCCGCAGGAGCCGGCTTGGGGGCATCGTTGTCGTCGTAACTATCAAAAGAATTAGTACTCCAAGAGATGCAAAATGCGCGTTGTCGAGCGCTTCAATAAGTCGAGACGTACAGGTCGGCGAAGAGATCGTCCTCGAAGTTCTCTGGCTCGGTCATGGTAGCGGTTGAGCTTTGGCGCGTAGTCGTAAAGGAAAGGAGAATATGAGCAAGTGTCGCGGAAGTTGGGCGCGTCGTACGAACAAATGTAGCAGGGGATTTAGGTGTGGGGTTAAAAAAGGAAAGGAAAAAGTTATGTGTTTGATCGGAAAGAAATTGATTGATCAATGATTATTGAGAGCTCAAAGAGAAGGAGAAGAGGAGGCGATTGTTTGAACTGAACCATGAAGGTAGGTTCTACCTGCGGAGCTAAAGCCTAACTCACTGGAATGACTAAGCGGAGCCGCATCCAATCAGGTGTTAGCGCAAGTGCAGCAAAACAAACCACCTCTATGCCATCATGAAACCAACACTTGGACCTTATTTGAAAGAGAATATTCAAGGTTTTGCAACGGAATAATATTCTTTGGCCCCCGTTCCTTCATTATGGTACTTTAGAGTTGCTGTAGGTTTTGGCGACTCATCATAACTGGTGAGATTGCTATCCCCTATAGTTCCTACAATATAAGGCCCATGAAAGTGGACACAGACTGATTATTTACATGCTTTTGCAGCAATAAGGAATGCCTCGTTCTTTGTTGTATGTTGGCTAGCCATATGAGCATGCAGACAGTAGAATGACTCTAACCGCCGTCATGCATGCAGTGCTGTGATGGTGTTCTTCTCTACCCTCAACGAATAAGCTTGGATCCATCCTGAATTGAGGCCACGGGCTGAGTTGGCTAGCTGGCAGGCTCGACAGGCCGTAGCCGGGCAGACAGGGTTATGGTAAATTAGCGGGCACCCCCACTATACACCCGCCGCTGTCCAAGCTGTGGTAGCGCTGTTTGCGGGGTGATCTCGTGGTTGAGCCAGGGCAGCCTAATTAAGCCGTTCCTTATTGTTCATCGATCCATCGACTATGCCAATCCTACCAACCTACTGACTTTCCTACCTGCCCTTCCCAACATCATAGCGTCGCGTTGCATCGCAGCATGTAAAAGACGTCTCAGGCCTCTTCCAAACGGCCTCACTTCTCCTTAGCGAACCATGTGGTCATCTTCTGGAAGCGGCAAGAAGCCCGCGCAATCTGTAAGTTCTCACTACCAGCGTCGAAGCTCTCAATGCTCACGAGACTCGACGTAATGGCTGCCCGCCTTTGCTAACAGCCCCACCGCCGCAGGAGATGGTCCAAGTTGGTATGTTCATACATAGGCGAACTCTATAATGACGAGTATTTGCTGATATAAGCTTAATCGATGTTGAATAGATCGATCAGAGTATGTATTATTTGTCTCGGCTTGTATACTCTAAGTTCGCGCGCTGAAGCTTCTTCAACTAGATCCGCATCGCCTTTCTGGAGACCGCCACCCCGAGACAGTCTTAGTTCCTCATCCAAGAGGAATATCGCGTCGCCTACAGGCCATGGATCTGGCCTTGTCGTTGGCGCTGCATATTCCCATGCGGATATGCTCAAATTCGACTCCTTGTATGCGGAATTGCCCCCGTGCCTAGGGACAAGGACCTTTGCGTTGACGTTGATATACCAGGAACTCCAACTCCTCTCGACCTAGAACACCACCCTCCTCCTCATCGGCCAAGATTCGAATCCAAGAAGCTTCTCCCCCTTCGAAGACGACACCTGGGAAGAATGGTTCCCCTCCTTATAAGAGTTATATCAACTTCCTATCAAACACGAACGATGACTGGAAGGCGGACGAAGATGATATGATGGGCTATGAAGACGATGACGGGGACGACTTTGGCTTGCCCAGTCTGTCAAATATGAAGAGAAGGACGCGGCGCATTGCTACACAAAACAGGGCAGAGTCCAGTACGTTGTCACCATCAGCTGAGGGACCCTCCGATTCCTTCTTAGCAAGACGATACTCAAACAGCGCCGACATCGCTATTGAACGACCTGCACCGACTTATCCCATGCCTAAGAAAAGCGAGGGCAAGATCCTTCGACCGCAATACAAGGAGATCCTAAAAGGTTTGCCGGCGCAATTCCATATGCTTCTCGTACAAACACTAACAATGGATAATAAGACCCCGCCAATGCTCTACACCTCATCAACTACCCTACCGTACCTGCCAACGCCAGTCCTAAAGAAGCCGATGCCATTAATTCTCGAATTACACGTATAAACAAGTTCAAGAAGCTCCTGCAAGCTTCTACTATCTCGATACCCGACTTAAGACAGCTTGCATGGTCTGGAGTGCCACAGGAAGTCCGCGCCATCACCTGGCAGCTGTTGCTCAGCTATCTTCCCGCAAATAGCGAGCGTAGAGTTGCCACCTTGGAGAGAAAGCGTAAAGAATATTTAGACGGCGTTCGCCAGGCATTCGAGAGAGGAGGAGGAAATGCAACCACGTCAGCCAACACAGCCCCCACAGGTCGAACCCGAGGTCTAGACGAGGCCATCTGGCACCAGATCAGCATCGATGTGCCTCGAACCAACCCTCATATCGAACTGTACAGTTACGAAGCCACGCAGCGATCACTGGAGCGGATTCTTTATGTGTGGGCTGTACGTCATCCAGCCAGTGGTTATGTTCAAGGCATCAACGATCTTGTAACACCGTTTTGGCAAGTATTCCTTGGCATTTATATTGGAGATCACGATATTGAGTCCGGAATGGACCCAGGACAACTCCCCAAGTCCGTGTTAGACGCAGTAGAAGCCGACTCCTTTTGGTGTCTAACAAAACTGCTCGATGGCATTCAGGACCACTATATCGTTGCGCAACCAGGCATTCAACGCCAAGTTGCTGCGCTACGCGATTTGACAGCACGTATAGATGGCAACCTATCTAAGCATCTCGAGCAGGAAGGCATTGAATTCATCCAGTTTAGTTTCCGTTGGATGAATTGTCTCTTGATGCGAGAATTTAGTGTCAAGAACACAATCCGAATGTGGGACACTTATTTGGTTTGTCAACCCCTTATCAACAAGCACTCCCAGAAACTAACCAATTCACCAGGCTGAAGAACAGGGCTTCTCCGAGTTCCATTTGTACGTTTGTGCGGCCTTTCTTGTGAAGTGGTCCGATAAACTCCTCGACATGGACTTTCAAGAGATCATGATGTTTCTTCAGAGCCTTCCCACGAAGGGATGGACAGAAAAGGACATCGAGCTACTCCTGAGTGAGGCGTTCATCTGGCAGAGTCTCTTTAAAGGCTCTGCGGCGCATCTCAAAGGCCAACCTGCTCGCGAACCCGTCACGAATTTACAACTATGAAAACCAGAGATGAAATCTTTATACTAGCATGCAAGCTTGAATATGCATATCGAAATACTTTCGGCGTTGGTTCATGACGGGTGCGGCTCGACGAAGTGTACTTGGTACAATGTAAAGAACGAGATTATATATACTGTAATGTGGATGAAAACCATGACCCATGCCATCTGAGTGGTTGTTTGATGCTTCATTGTACTATGGTCTTGGTGAATGTAACTATAGCAGCGACGATAAATGATGATGAGATTTGGGATCATGTGGTATTGGTTAGGGTGGATTAGCCTAGCATTTTGCAATCGAGAACTATTCTGTCTCTTGATCGATTCAACATTGTTGATTTAAGGTATCCTTATGTGACTTTTATCTCCCAAAACATAAATGGCTCGAGATGACCAATGTCTGGGCGCATTATATGCCATCCACATTACATCGCAAACATCCACCCTCTATAGACAAATAACCCAATCCGGAACGCCAGGCCGTCAATATTAGTTATATACATGAGCGCTAGAGACTATCCCAATCGCATAGGACCAGAACTGCAATAAACAAGTGCGTTGATCTCAGTATGAGTACCGCCGTATAGAATCCTTCCTAGGTTCCACGAGATCTCTTATAAAACCTAGCTTCTCGCGATCTTCATCGCACACTCGAGCCCATTCGAGTAATAGGCGCCAGGTATAGAGGCGCATATCTTCACGCCGCAAGACCTGACTAGCCCAGTCTCGACCCCTCTCTGCAATGAATCGGGCTGCGGTATCTCCGCCGGCTCCTTCATCGGTGAAGAATTCAAGAATGGGATATAGATCCTGAAAAGTATTGTCGAAGGGCACGAAGTGAACCCACGGCGTAAGGCGATCATCATGCCATTCCGCATAGATCGTTGCCTTGAGAGGCATACTCGAAGAGCGCAAGAAACCTCGGAAGCGGGCGCTAAAGGAGTTGCCATCGGTATCCGGGAGAAACTTGAAACGATACTGCTCTTTCATGGGCATATGATCGAGTTCACGGTAGTAGGGAGCGAACTGTTCGCAACCGACCTTTTCACATAATAGCCGCTTGAAACCACAGTCGGAGATCTTCTTCAGCCATTGCCCAATAGTGTTGGTAGCCAGGCGAGTGCTGTTGTAGTGATTGGCGTCTGGGAATTGGAAAGTTTTCGGCTTGACTCCCTGATGTTCAACACTGTCGACATATGAACCGTTAAGCATCTGCATGAGACGATGACGGTGAAAGCGGTGCCAAACATCAGGTCTTGGCTCGCCGCCGGAGGCATCACCCCTCCAAACAATGCCTGTCTTCTTGGCATGCCATGCTGGACCCATCTTCTCTCCTCCGGAGTAGAACTCATCCTTGGTGAGGTACATGGCACCAGGAATCAAAATTTCATTATTCATTGGAAGCTTGGATCCACCGAATAAAGGAATCAATTCGGTTGAGGTAGACAAGCTGAGAGGTGCGACAAAGCTTCCATGCATCTGGCGTAGATGTGGCTGTAGGCAAGGATCTTGAGAGGCAGTCCAATTCTTGATATATCCTCTGTACGCATATTCGGGGTTCCAGTTTGATGGGTACTCGACAGGAGCTTTAAAGTCTGAGACTTGTTGGACATTGCGCGACGGAGCGTTAGGGTCACACGTCACACGCGCAAGCTCCCAGTAGTTAGCTGAGCTATTGTACCAGTAGGGGTCGTACGGCTGAGGTTTTTCGTCGTCGAGTTTGGAAAGACTCTTGAACTTGTTAAAAACTTCTCTCAAAGGAGCTATGCGGCGGTGGTCGCGCTCTCGTTCAACGAGTTTCGATAGGTCTTCGAAAGGGACCAGAAGTCGGGGCTCGTCCATATAGTTGATGGGCATGTCAACGTCGGGCAAATCCTTGGCGAACTCCTTGACAAGATCGGTCCATAATTGCAGCCATGGCACACGATTTGTTGTGTCACCAACGCCAGTAGCCTCGCCGTTGCGAACTTTGACAACCCAATGCCAAGCCGATGCACGCCGAGCAAGTGTGTGAGAATCAAGCGCCCAGTAAGGAGCCAGATCCTTGTATATGCGATCGAAATAGTCCTCCACAATAATGCTCTTGGATTCAAGAGCAGCTTCTACCCACTTATCGAAACCCGGTGGGGGGTGACGCCCTCGACGAGAGCGATACCGCTCAGCGGCATCATATAAATCGTAGCTTCGTTTTGAAAGGACGCTCTCATGACGAGCGCGGGCGTCGGCCATGAGCTTCTGAATTGGGTGCTTTGGACCCAGAGTGACAGGGCCTTTCGGTTCGGTAACATCCCAGCCTTGGCTGCTCGTCCATAGTATGTAATTGGTGATCGCAAAACATATGAGAAATAGGGTACTGAGGTAGCGGAAGACTAATCGAGAGGGCCAGTTCGATAGCCATTGTTTGAACCGAGGCCACATCATGGTCGCGGTTATGATGTAAGAAAATCGGCGGCGGAGGAGTCGGAGAATTTATGCGCGCCTCGAGGGAACGGGCAAACGAAGCATTGACGGACGATCGCAAGCTCAAGGAGCGAGATTCAAGGTCATTATTGAGCGAGATATTACTTGATTTGTGCCGGATAAAGGATACGTTCGAGGTTGGTCTCGGTAGGGATTCGGCGGGTCAGGGTGGATATCGTAGAGAGGAAAGCCAGAATAGGTAGAACAAGACAGAAGAAAATCAGAAAGAGGAAGAAGTAGGAAAAAGTAGGGAAAATAGTATGATTACCCAAGCAGGGTTCAAAAGTGGTGAGTTGAGGATTTGGTGTTGAAAGAAGTCAGGTGGAACAAGAAGGAGTTCCTGGACATGGAAGTACCTACTGTACCTGCCCTGCCCTGTAGCTTGTCCAGTGGAAAGTGGAATCGCCGGGAAGTCGCGAACCAAGACCTGGCCAGGCCGGCCCTTAGTGGAGGGGAGGAGGCGTTGGAGCGTGGAGAAGTCACACTTGGAGATTGATTTTGCGGGCCACCTGCAGATAAACTTACAAGGGCTGACAACTCTGAATGGAAGTTGCCTTATCACCTTGAGTGTGATCACGGAACAAAGAACCTAATGTGACTTGTTGTTCAGTCAAAAACCTGACTGACACATGTACAACTGACACCCGCAGTAAGCAGGATGTTAAAGGAAGATAGACATAAAGCAAGCATTCAATAGAGCAGCAGGAATATCTAGGCTATTCGCGGAAAGACTTGAGTCTAGAAGCTAACGACTAGCTCCAAATCCTTCTGTGTTGGTTGGTACGTAAGTTGGTTGGTTGTTGCAGTATCTTCAGTTCCTGGAGACGCTTTGCTAGAATTTGTTGATGGCGCCATTGTGTTAAGATCCATACGAGAACAGAGGTTCTCCGCACTGGCTCGTGATAGTTTGATTTTCCTGTACTAATTTACATGTGCTTCATCCATGGCGCTCACGTTGTACAGATACAGTAACCATGCATCCTCCAAAGCCGCCCACTTTACCGTAGGTGGTCAGAGAACAGGACGTCAGCCAGAAAAGGGGAAAATCCGAGTCTCAGAACGGCAACTACTGTCCTGCCCGCGTCCAGCCCTTAGCGGGGTGGCTTGGCGTCTTGTTAGTGATCCATGGATTGGAGGAGCACTGACCTGGACAGCGTTGGAATGCTATTTATGTCACTAGGGACGAGCTGTCATTCATGTTATTCCCTTGTTTCCCATAGCTCCAACCCTTACAGCAAGAGCTGTCAGTTAAATTAGAGCCTTCCTCGAATGTCATTATCTTGAACTCGATTCTGTGAGGGTTTATGGTTATGCATGCACATCAGAAACTAGCTGCGTCTAGCCTTACGTTGACGCCCCATGGCTGACTTTTATCCATTTATATACAGAAGGTGACATGATGGTAAAATCTCAACCAACGGGCTTTTTTTTAATGTACCGATGCAACCAGTACAACTGTCTCGCTTTTGATTGAAACATACCTGATCCTTGCAGGAATCGGCTTTAACCCCGAAGACGCGACTTGAGATCCTTATCCAGGGATTTCAAATTATCGATATAAACCACCCACGGTCATTACGGTCGTTACGGAGGGTACAAAGTCGCTTGAAAGATCCCAGTCCATAAAATGCTTGAGCAATGGCCAATGCGAGCAGCAACCGAGGCTACAAGCATTCTGTAATCTAAAACCCAGCAGAGCACGATCAGCAAATCCACAAGCTTTATTTAAGTCTCATCACTTCATTGGCTGTGTCCAAACCATCCGTGACCCTGTCAAAATATCTTCTGCATAACCGACCTATGATTGAAGCTGCGGCTAGTTATCCCCGGCTCCGAAGTGAATCACCCCTGCTACCTTTTACTGGGTTGCAGAAATATTGTCCTCCGATGCTTCATGTACCAACACAAAGTAATGTTGTTGCTGGCCTCAACATGGCATAGAGTGATGAGATTATTTCGTTTCCTGTGCCCTCGATTTTCGGTTTTCTAATATCTCGATGCCCTGTCAGTAACCCAAGTAACTCATTTATACAGGGAGTCGTACGTGTTCCTGCTTCAACGGCCTCAAATGAAAGCTAGTGAACCAAACACCCCTTACAGAAAAGGGGTCAGAAACTCTGGGGAAGATCTACAACAGCACGTTAGTCTACACATCGCGGTTGGTTTAGAATGTGTTCTAATGGAAATAACCATATTGTCAATAAGCGTAAGAGCTGACTCTCAGAAGGTCACCAGGCAGCCCTGTAAATTGAATTATATTTGAGTTAGCTTGCAGTACCCCAGCTTGATGACACAGCGTGGTTCATATCGACTCCAATACGGTCCAGTATGGCGTTTACAGAACAACTTAGCTCGATAGTTTATATATAATACTCGATGCCATTACATGCGTTGTACTCATGCATTCACCATTTTACTCCCTGCTCCAGCCCTATTTTGCATCAGTTTCTGGTTGCTCGTCGACTGCCTACCTAGATGTGCTTCCGCCAAGAGATCAATTGAGCTTGAATACTCTTTCGAGAAACCTGGTGAATACAATATTAGAAACCTCTTGGCCCTCCGAGGGAAGGATATGCACGTTTCTGTGTCCGCTCCTGTTGTGTTTGTAAAACACGAAGACCGAGACTTTTCAGCAACATCCCTGATATACAACTCAAACACAGTCTGTCTTTTATTGCCAAATGTATACGCCGGAATAATCCAATGATCGTTTTTCATTAATCGCCGCTTGCCCTGCATCAATATTTAGCGACCCCTTGATTACAGATAGGCGATTTCATCGTAACTATCTCCAAATCTTGATGTGAACCCCAGCAATGATGAGTTAGGGCCCTGTGACACCAAACTCAACTACTGGAAGCAGAGAGACGAAATTAGTAGTCTTTCATGTGTGCCATTTAGACTACTGTCGTGCTGCTTATTTTGCGCCCGAAACTTCGAGCGCAGCCTTTCTAAAAATTCCGGGACAGTCTATAGCGCTGCATCCGCAATCGAGAACCATGATCTAGAGAGACGGGAAGTATTTGCCACTAGATTCGGAAGATCTGAGTCTAGGTGAATCCGTTCCAATGGAAAAATTGCAGTCTGATGGCGGACTCGCCTTCAGTGCAATGTGAACGTCATGGATTTCAGCGATAGAGCCTTTCGAGCCCCGTGACGCCTTAGTATGAGGCGAAATATTTCGCGATAAGTTTTGAATAATCCATCTGGATATTTTTATTTCAATCCTTCCCGATTCAATATTTTCTTCTCTGAATTATTTTTAGACGTTCCTTCCAATATTCAGTAGAAGTCGTTGAGGTTATCGCCATATAAACATCCCCACGTGGCGGCTAATCTGCGGGCCGTCATCTAGACTCGATCAGCCAATCAGAGTCGTCTTATTCCGATTCGGCAAGCAAAGAGGCGAACCATCCAAAACGTCAACCAAGAAAGCTTCGCTCCGCCAACGCCGTCGACCACGTCCGCGCCAATCTCCCCTCTACAACACCCCTGATATCGTGCAATCGAGGTGATCTCGTCTGCCGATTCATTGTATCGCACAAGATGTTGTCTTCTACGCGATTCGGAGCCTCAATGGCCCTCCGAGGTGGGTGTTTTCGACTCTCCCGGCCGGCGGGTTTTTATAACTCGAACATCGAATATGGCCATCGCAATATGAAAATGTCTTGCTAACATTATTCGATACTCTAGCCAAGCCTACGACTGCTGTTATCCCCTTCCGAACCGCCGCTGCCGCTTTCACGACCAACTCTCGCCGCGATGCGAGCGCTGTCCAGACTCAATCAGCCACCGGTGTAGGCAATGTCCGCCGAGAGGTTCCTCTTCCCAGCGAAATTGCTCCTAAGGGTGCTCTCCAATACGCGCTGTACGTTTTTATGTTGAAAAACCCGATCGTTGGGTGTCCGGATCTCCATATATCACGAGGCTAACTCGTATACTCCCACAGGACCACACTCGATGCCGTCACCAACTGGGCTCGCCAGTCCTCTCTCTGGCCTATGACTTTCGGTCTGGCTTGCTGTGCCGTCGAAATGATGCATCTTTCCACACCACGATACGATCAGGATCGTCTCGGTATCATTTTCCGTGCCTCGCCCCGACAGTCCGATGTCATGATTGTTGCCGGAACTCTTACCAACAAGATGGCTCCTGCTCTCCGACAGGTTTACGATCAAATGCCTGAGCCCCGCTGGGTTATTTCCATGGGTTCTTGCGCCAATGGCGGTGGATACTACCATTATTCGTACAGCGTGGTTCGCGGTCAGTACAACACAACCTTTATATGACTTCAAGACAACCCCAGACATGCTAATCCCTTTCCAGGCTGTGACAGAGTCGTACCGGTCGATGTGTATGTACCAGGATGCCCTCCTACGAGCGAGGCTCTCATGTATGGTATCTTCCAGTTGCAGCGAAAGATGAGGCAGACCAGGATCACCCGCCAGTGGTACAGGAAGTAGGCTCGCATTTTTATAAAGGGAAAGATGCGACTAATTGGAATCACGAGGGAATGGCATAGAAAGTAAGAATGACACTGATCAATGTTACTGATTGTGGTTGTAGTTGTGGTTGAAGCATATGCGGCGGAAGCGTATAGGAAAGGGGCTGGGATGGCGGTCACCAAGGACTAGAGCAGTTCCATCTCCTATGTTCAGCTTTGTAGATTTAGTTTCTTTTAAAAAGAATGGAACAGTAAGAAACAAGTTCTATTAACATTTGTGATTTTTGTTGTGCATCTGCTCGACTTCTCAGGTTGACGTCGTGTGTGGAGGCGACTCCAAACATCGACCGACCACGATTACATAAGAAACAAATCATTAAGATATTTCACTTATTCTCACAGAAGTTTAACAATCGCATGCATGTTTGTTTATTTATCGAATTACTCTCTGTCCACCCGTGTCCGTCTATGTGCCTGTGTACGAAAACAATCACATCATGCCATACGGTTGTACATTGGATCTCTGCCTGAACGAAAGACACAAAGTTGATTCCTCACGCCATTCCTTTCCCTCGACGAAAACACCATGATATCAAAGGGGACAATGAGGAGCTGGAACAACCCAAACTGTCTTCACTTTATGAGATCTTAAGGATCCTCGTTCTTCACAGGATCCCCAGAAGAACGAGGACCCTCAGCAGCTTGGAGCTGCTGTCGGCGTCTGCGGCGCTGGAAATTGTCAGTAACTATGTGAACAACTACTTTAGAATTAATTCTTACCTGAGATCGCGTTAAACGACGGCGAGATCGATTGCCCCTACCCAGAGGGGCACCGCCTGGTGCTTCACCATTCTAGATAAAACCATTAGTATACCTTACAGAACCAGATGAGAATCAATTCATACCTCAGCAGGCGCGGCCTGCGGCCCAAAGATGGGCGCTGGTTCCTGCGCATCTCGTAGTGACAGGAGACTCGGCGAAGGTTGAGGCTCTGGTGAGTAGCCACGAACCTTCGCCTTTCGTGGTACCCAACTGTGTTGGATGTTTGCCCCCAGCGCAGAATACCATCCTGAACCAGTTAGAAATAATCTCAAATTAAGATTGCAAACAATTCTTACGGATCATATCATTCTCAACTGAGCGCTTGAGACGCCCAGAGCGTCGTTCTTCAGGTATGACCTGGTGTACGTTCTTGTAGTGGTTTCGGAGCGCTGATTCGGACGAGAACTGGTGTGACTAGATTGAAGTATTAGAAAATGGTTATCAAACAATCCCCAATGCATTTATCATACTTCACTGCAGATCTCGTGTCCGTTGTACCGAAACCGGCAGTAGAGTTCTCCGGGGTTCAGAATCACACTTCCAGCTGAGTTTGTGGCAAGCGGTGGTAGGAGTCGTTCGTCAGGCCTTTGGCCATTGTTGAGGTATGATTTGTACGATGCATGGTCCTTGTATCCGACCATATTTGCAGAGTGTCGAGATTCAGTTCATACGTTGTCAGGGGAAGGTGTTGCAAATCAGTCAAGACAAAATCAGGATGTAGTTGCAGGAGAGGAATTAAAATCGTTCATGTGCAAACAATAAAAAAATGAATGGGAAGTGTTTTGTAGCCTGAAAAATTATTACCTGAAGATGTAGCAGCTGTTTGGCACTGCCCGTAGGATGTGTCGATACGATCCCCCAAACAGTTTAGCTACTGGTTAATAACATATTCCACAAAATTGTTTACGGCATAATCTATGATTTTCCTAATGTTTTAATCCTCAAGTAGTTTTGAGTCCGGACAACTGGCGATGTCGTTTTGGAGTTGTAGGCATTAGATCAGAGCTATACGTCGAGAGCGCGAAGGAAGATGAGCTAGTGGTTCATTATATAGATGCGGTTCCCCCCTTAAAAGTATTCCCTACCTACTAGTACCCAGGTATGGATGCTCTGCAGCACGATGCTTCTCTCCAGGTAACTGAGATAGTCTATATCTTTCTTGTCGTCGGGATATCAGAAGAATTAGCCGTCAAGAGCATAAGAGACGAAATGACTTATTCATCTTATGCAAGTTTAGACTAGGGATTAGGTTACTTTATTTTAGTAGCCTAAGTCTTAGAGGATACCCTCTGTCACGCAGCTGCTTGAGTACCTATGCATGGACGGCACTGCGACAGATTGTCAAACAAGGCCTGCTGGGGAATACAAACTGCCTACTAATCTATTAACATGGACAGTCCTGCTGCCTCAAGATTTCCTTTGCAGGCGGGGTTTTACTGTTGCCTTCTACCTACCTACCTAGGTCCCTAACAGATAGTATCCATGCCTAGGTAAGTAGTAATTGGCAATAGTGACCATCCTGCTACTTCCCGCCTTGTCTATATGAACGCTCTTTCCTCCCATCTCTTCCTTCCTCTCTTCACTCCAACCCATAAAAGAGACATCCAATACTGGCAAAAGTAGAATGGCTTCCAGTATCCCCGTTTCCTTCCTTCCTACCTACATACCAATCTCAGCTCCTTTACCGCCTCGGCCAACCATGTCCGGAACTCCTACATTCCGACAGGCACGGAATCACTCAACAGCAGAGATGTCTAAGAGACGAATCAGTAAGTAAATTTATGACATTTAGTCCAGGTACTTAGGCTATTGTTTCCTTCCCGTATCCTAAACTTAGAAGCTGACTTTATGGTGTTCATTTAGACGAGAGTCAGGGATGGTACAGATTCTGGAGGGGTTTCTACCAATCCTTCCCTGAAGCCTTACGAGAATGCTCCTCCAGAAACAGATTCTGACACTCCTCTTGTTCCGCACATCAAACGAAGGCGGATGGCAAGCCTTGCCAACATCAATAGCAACGCTCTTCCCTCAATCCTCGACAAACCGTTCCTTCTACCCCCGACCATGATAACGACGAATACCTTCCCCTCAGAAATTCACGCCAAATCTGAACAGGAAGACCTGAGAAAGACCGGCCTCTGCAAGCTCGTCGATATGGCCGAGGATACCAAAGACGCTGACTTTGTCGATGACAATGACGATCCAGAAAAGCCAGAAGTCCCAGATGGTTAAACCAAATTCTGGATGACAAGACTACTGGGAAATGTGCAAGAGCCCTCCTCCCAACGATATTAGCCCATTTCTCAGACCTGGCGTATCACTTCCTATCGTCAAGATCAATATTGAACGATTCAAATCCGCATCGCAAATCATGATGCAGCATACCAAGGAGTACGCAGACACACTCGACCCTACAGAACTTAGAGTCAAGGAATTTAAAGCACGGGCACTCTCAGCCAGTTTTTGGAATCTTCTACAGCGACTTGAGATTTCAGAGATGAGAGAGCCTTATCCTATCGCTATACCTCTGTCCTTGGTCGTGAGCATCTACATCCGCCCGCCCTTCTGGATTTGCCGCCCATCGACAGTAGCTTTTGGAGTATCTACACCAACATTGTCACCGAAAGCACTGGCGAAGTGGTTAGAATCTATATCGGCTCAAACGTCGCATACCGCACCTATATTAGCATCATTGCCGCTTGAATCAACAGTTGAAGAACAACAGGAACCCTCCACGCTATGCCAAAGTGTGAACAATCAGTGTACTGCCGCCTAGCTACCTACACAACCAGATAGTCCAGCAAGCGTTATGTAGAAAATTAGTATTACTTTGCTTGAATGATAATGCTCGCTGTTATTCTCTCTCTCTTATAAACTTCCCCTCTACTGGTGATAAATACCTAATATTGAACCTACACAGTATATCCTCCCTATGACCAGACTCGAGTAGGTGGGTCGACAAAAGCGGGACTTGCAATAATTCGCACACTGAACACTGCCACGTGACTTCTCGTGCGGGTCATCCCGACCCACCGGGCTGCTCCCTTGCTGCACACCTCCAGGCTGTCGGGGTAACAAGTGGAGCCTTACATCACCTAGCGCTACATCCCCTCGTCGCTTCTTTTCTCTACCATCACACCCTCACACCCTCACACCTAAGACGAAGCTGCATCGCAATGTAGCCGCCCGGTTACTAGCCCACGACGAGGCTATATTACAATATCGTCCCGTTGTTATTATCACATCACTCTCTTCCGCCTAAGACGAGGCCTGCATCGCAAATTTCGTCCCGTTATTATCATACCACTCTCTCACGCCCAAGACGAGGCTATCGCAAATATCGTCCGGCTCTTGTCACCAGCCTCCCTAGGTGACTCGCGGGTACGCTAGTAGGACAGTACCAAACAAGAGTAATCACATCAACTTCTCTCCAAGCTACCTTATCACACCATTCTCTCACGCCTAAGACGAGGCTGTATCGCAATATCGTCTCGTTGTTATCATCAACCTCTGGAAGACTAGCCTGGGCCGGGGCTATATTACAATCGCGCGCCATACATCACACTACTCTCTCACGCCTAAGACGAGGCATCGCAAATTTCGTCCTGCTGTTATCATCACACTACTCTCTCACGCCTAAGACGAGGCTATTGCAAATTTCGTCCCGTTCTCACCATCTGTGGAAAACTAGCCTGGGCCGGGGCTATATTACAATTGCGTGCCATATCATTCCACCACTCTCTTCCGCCTAAGACGAGGCCTGCATCGCAAATTTCGTCCTGTTGTTATCATCCTACTCTCTTCCGCCTAAGACGAGGCCTGCATCGCAAATTTCGTCCTGTTGTTATCACACTACTCTCTTCCGCCTAAGACGAGGCCTGTATTGCAAATTTCGTCCCGTTGTTATCACACTACTCTCTCACGCCTAAGACGAGGCTATTGCAAATTTCGTCCCGTTACCATCAACCTCTGTCGAAGACTAGCCTGGGCCGGGGCTATATTACAATCGCGCGCCATACATTACACTTCTCTCTCTCTCTCTCTCTCTCTCTCTCTCTCTCTTGCCTTACAAGGCTGTGTCGCAAAACCGTTTGTCCGCTGAGTATGACACTACCTTAGCGTATTCTGAAGTGGCATCTGATCTCAGCCCACGGACCCACACTCCAGCTAGGGCGATCGCCCTGATCTGACGCCCACAAAAAATACTCAACCACTCCTACACCTTTCGACGGTTGCTATTGCGCTTGTTTTTGACAACCGTACCCACACACCCCGTTGACCCGCAGCATGTGGGGACAGTCCCCGGAATCGATGGCGCAGCCACTGCCGGATAAGCCATACGATGCGAGTATCACCAAGCGTCAAAACGAAAAAACCCAAACTGGCATCACCTGCAATAACTGCCACCAAACAGGCCATCGCGCTTCTGTTTGCACAGAGCCCCGCCCCTGCACAGAATGCGGCGAAGTTGGCCATTGGAGGAAAGAATGTCCCAACCGCCGTTGCAAATGGTGCGACGAGACAGATCATTTAGCAGACAAGTGCCCGGAGGACCTCTGTCTCTGGTGTTTTCAAGTTGGTCACCTTGCTCGAGAGTGCAACAACCCACAAGCCAGGTGTGACAAATGCGATGCTCCTCATCCGACACGCCTTTGCAGAGGCAGAGGAGGAACTCTAAAGAAAAAGAGGAAGGGGAAAGCAAAGGCCCAGTAAAGGTAATAAGCCTGACGATTCCTTGTTCATTCCCAGCTTTACTAATGTCAGACAGCAGATCATTCAAAATCGTGGTCGCCCTAGCATTCTCGAAGAGTTTAATGCGATGGATGGTGCTCAAGCTGACACTGGCGGTGATACTTGGGGCGCTACTCAGACTGGTACTGATGATTATACCTGGGACACTACTCAGACTGGCGCTGATGATATCACGAAGGAAGTCAAGGAGGCGAACGGCTGGTGGTAAAATCTGATTGATATGATTGTCAAAGGTCTAGGTACAAACGTAGCTTAGAGCTGAGTACTACCTAGGTGAACCCAGATTATCCCCTTTGCCCAGATAAACTGCTCATTAAGTGATACTATCTGACATCAAGGCACAATCGGCTTAGACTACCAAAATAAAGTAGCCTAAATGCTAGTCTAAGCCCGCATAAAATGATCAAATTATTTTCTCTTTTATGCTCTTAGAAGCCAACTCATCTGTTACCCGCCTGGCGAGGACTTTTGTGCGATGGAATTCGTAAGTGCAGTACCCACGAGGCAGCAATGATGCTAACGGTTAGGATGATGAAAACCAGGTCCCTTAATGGAGACCACGCTTCTTGAATCGTGTGCCTCCCGAACGCTACGAACTGTTTATAGACTTAAAAATCGACCCTGACTATTTACAATCGAAAGAGCACACAACCCCAGCTCGAACTCCAACACCCGTCGATTGGGGTGCCCGAGGGTTGAACAGAGCGAAAGTGAGAGCTCCTACAAATTTGCGCAGGCATGGACACGGAGAGAATTTCGATCTACCTTGAGAACACGGGCATGGAATGCTAGGCCGCTAAAGAAAATACGGAGACACACCATGAGAGCTCACTTAGGTGTGTTGGACGGTGAATAGAAGGCAAATTCAGCATCTCATCAAAGTCCATGCACATATATCGGTCCTTGCATACACATGCTCGTGCCATGACGAGACGGGTAGTCATTCGGGAGACAATGACTTTCTCATATAGGTTTGGCGCAAGTTTCTCAATCTCCGATGCCACAAGAACCAAAAAGGACTTTCGCTGACGCCAGTGCCGACGGCCTTCGTGATACCTTCACAGCCAGTAAGGGATTGTGGCGCCTCGGGATCTGTACGCAAAGAGATGTTTGGCAGACCACGCACGACAAAACCGCAGAATGACACCGCTAGCAACCTCTTTGGGAACACAACCGTGGAGGTTGAGGCGACTGCGCACGATTCGCCATGTGAAAGTTGAGTTCAATGACCAACCCCCTTGTTCTCGATGACTACTAACATTACCAAGAACCAAACAGTACCGCTTCCGCTATATATAGCCCATGGGCGGAGTACAGGCTCCGGAACCCATCACCATGGCGCAACGGGATACCTATCGATTCCATTTCAGACCCAAGCATCGATACGACAAGATCTTCCTTGCATGCAACGTGCAGAGGGTCGCGGACTCTCTGGATAGACTACACTCAGCCCCAAATACCACCATCCACACCGACGTCAAGAAACCAACTGGAAACCCCTCAAAACCAGCCACTGAAAAGGAATAAAGTCGCCAACTACTTGGCGGACGTCAAATCAACATGAAGCTCTTTCGCCGGCAAACGCTAGAAGCAATCAACAACAAGTTAGTAAACAGAGTAATCCATCAATCGATAACATCCTGACATCAGTGACAGGTCAAAAAGAGTAGCAACTAAACCCAAGACGTGCCCGACCAATTAATGACCACAGCACACAACCAGAGAGAGCCTACTGAGTAGCTTCCGATACATTGTCGCCGCTGTCGTCCTTGGGGCTCTCTGTCGAGCAGACAAGATCAGAAACTCAATACATCGGAAGCTACTCAGCAAGCTGTCGAGAACTTCAACACCATGCCCAGCCGAAACGGTCCCATGAAAGATGCGAGTTTCAGCATCGGCACAGGCGTGGGGATGGCTTTTCAAGCACGATGGCACAACAAAGGGCCACAGATGCGATAATTCCTGTCTAGAAGACCAACTCCACCCTACCTATGTTCGAATACGACTGGTTGGGTCTGCTAGAAGCTATGACGCTTCCGCTACGATGCGAGACTGCATTCCCTTGCTCGATAAGAAACGTCTGTTACAGATTGCATGGATGAAGGAGTTGTCGGCATCTGGTCTCCTCCTCATTACATCGAGACACCCCAAGCTATACCAAGTCTCCATTCAGTTGTTCTCAATTTGGTGTAGACAGGAAGACAGGCCCCAAGCGCATATCACCAGGAAATACAGCTATCTCGAATATTCCTTCATATCTCTCAATGAGCGCACAAGTGTCCGGTGGTTCAATCCGAGCTGCTGGAGAGCTATGACGCAGGCCGCTCAAAGTCATTTTGGGTTCGGATGGCGTACTAGCACGAATGCATGGTATGTGGTATGGTTCTCTATCTTCTGACGAAGCCGGATCTCACTAACATTATGCGGCTTCTAGGTGACACAGAACGACAAGAAAGTTACCAGCCATCTTATCAAGAGTTCAGTTTCTAACCCAAAAGCAACCGCCTTGGAGCTGTTACCGTCGAGCGCAAGATACGAGTTCCTTTGCGAACCTCGACGATGGCTCCGTTGTGAAGGAGCTCTTGCGACTCGGCAGAAGGTTTACTTGATGCCCAGAAGGCCTTTGGATGAGAATGTGCGAACGAGATGATTAACAAAGTTCAGTTCCTCTTGAGCACTGCTGTTGAACGAGATGATGTGGCTCAAATAGCCCTGCCCAGCAGCGACGTCCCTTGTGCGGAAACCCACTATGCGTACTTCGCTCGCAACCGAGCCCGCGCTGGCAAGAGAATGGCCTCAAGTGAAGGTTTTCGAGTCGGTGTTAAGGGAAACGAGCTTGCCCGGGAGAAACAAATGGTAGGCGTTTCTCAACGAGGGTGAGATATATGTTACGTACGACAAGAGCTGTGGCAGAAGAGGCGACCGATGCGTCAAGTCTGCATTGAGGGATGGTAAGGTGATGATCACTCAAACCAGGATTGTATCACAGCGATTACAGCCTGTTGGACAAGTTCCTTATACGAAGTCTCCAAAACTGCGTCATTTTCAGTCAGAAAGGAAAGTATGACTTGCCAAGCATGCTGGGTGGAGGAGACTTGAACGGGGATCTTTACAATGTCATAAGCCAGCGGTGTATTGAGACACCTCTTGATGGACATTGAGTGCACATTTAGCTCTGTATATTGAGTAGTGGTCGGTTAACGTGATAGTCTATTATATTTTGTCGTTGACTTAGTAACCAGGGAAGGATGAGCTACCTATGTCACTTGCTCGGGGGAGTTTGTAAAGGCATGACATACCAGCTTCCTCTCTTCATCTCTCGATCAGTCCAATGAAACGAGAGTCACCACAGGTAAGACATATCAGACCTTCTTGTGACGCAAAAAGTCTAGAACGAATATATACCACTTGTAATAGCCTCTACGTCGACAATGTCCGATTCGTGTAATAATGACTTGGTTGTCTTGATTGACAGTTTGCAACAACTTCGATCTCGGGACGAGTTGAGTTCTGAACTCACAAGTCAGAACACAAATGACTAACCTTTCGACATGGGTTTACAGCGACGTGGACTCTACAATTCGGTTGTCGCTATTCGTAGCCTGTTGGTGCTGCGTTCGGCTGCGAGATGTCTGAACAAATGAATTGTTAGCAGTAGTGTTCAACTAGTCGCCGAATCGCTTCGTCACTCATTGTCTGAGTAGGCTTTCCTTCAAGGGAGTGGGCAGCGGATACCGACGAGACGGAGCGCAACGCATCATTAGTGGTATGCGCAACCGTGCTTGCTCTGGTGCTGAGCTATCCTTGTGATACCGGGACCTGAATGGTTTTGGAACCTTATTTGGAGCTTCTTGTGTCTTGGTGTTCTGAGTCGAAGGCTTTCTAGTCTAGAGGGCGCGCTGGAGGCATTCCCAATCGTGCTTTGAGGAGAATCTGAAGTCGTTGTTGACACGATTTCTTAGTCCGTCGTTTTTGTATGGTCTCCTTATGACGGTCCAAGATCTCTTTCAGAGTACTGTACTGGGCGAAGGTCGTTTCGGAATGAATGTTAATATTACCTCTTAAATCTACACAACGCTCGGGGAATGAGATGTGGATGGCGTTGCACGATCTCATCTATAATTGGCGAATGATAGTTGACATTCGCCTGGATGGCGATATGAGAGTTCAGATATGAGTCAAACACAAACTATTGACTGACCTCCTCTTCAGCAAGAGTACCTAGCAGAAGTTTGCCATTCTTCTCTTATTAAAAGTCGAACGTGAACGGATGAGTGATTTCTTCTCAACAAGGAGCGAAACTCGCTTAACTCTTGGTCTACCGAATGGTCTTGGAAAGGTTGTCGGGTCTGCCGATCTTCTCGGGCTGATTTTCGTAAACTCTTCCTTACTTGTACAGACAGCCTTGCGCTCCTTTAGTGTTGGACCTTCTGGATGGTAGCGATATCTGTTTGTTTTCGGACTCAGGGACTTGAGTGTATCCTTGAAACGGGTGCTCGCTCGGAAGTGAGTAGTGGCTGGGAGATCGACTACAGCTCGCGCTACACTTTGGAGTTGCAAATTTTCGGATGATTGCGCAGCTTGTAGAGGTATTCAACTTGTGCTTATACCATGTTGCCAGCTGGTTTCTGTAGAAACTGCTTCCGAAGGGATAGAAACAGTGTCTTGTTAAGCTTTTCGTTAGCATGGTGAGGGCGTAATGGCAGGGGGTGATGGCGAGATGTTTTTATTTAACAGTTGCCTCTGCCTAGTTGGGTGATCTCAGTAAAAGTCCAAATTCGTTGTGTTACGATGCTCATCTAATGAGTCCTGGAGAAAGATTGTTACCGTTTGGCAAATCTTGAGCTGTCCTGTACTTGATTCTCAGTCTGCCGACCTGCCAAACATCGTATCTGGCGTGAGGGGGGATGACCGGGTTCCTTATAGCAAGGACTGCTTCGTCTCGTCCAGACTTTTCTCCATTGGTGATCGCTCTGCCCCCTCTCTCCCCCCGCCCCTAGGTAACTGAGGATGAGGGAGAGGATGGAGAAGAGGATGGTAAGGAGAATGGGCAGGAGAGTAGGCAGGAAAACGGCGGCGATAATGGTAATGAGAATGGAGGAGAAACCGGTGGTGATACAACCATGAACTAGATGGAAGCCAGTTTGTAATGAAATCTGAGATAGCAGGAATTATCCTGCTGTATTAACTGACGATTAAAAGGGAGAAAACTCAGAACTAATCCTCAGACATCACTTGCCTGGCCTACAGTCCAACTGACTTAAAACTGCTAAGTATCAAGGTGTCAAAAGAAGTAGTTGCTAAGAACATAAGAGATGAAATAATTTAACTACTTTATGCAAGCTTAGACTAGCAGTTAGGATACTTTATTTTTGTAACCTAAGCCTTAGAAG
>JABKKP010000245.1:0-99792 GCA_013624355.1 Fusarium caatingaense
GAGTACATGATTACTGCGAATTCGATTTCGGTGAGGATTGTTGGGTGGGCGAGGGGTGGGAGGGGAGGTTGTTGGGTGAAGAGAGGGAGGATTTGAGGAGGGCCGTGAGGGTGCGACATCTTGATGTGGTCTTGGTCGCTTGGTGATAGTAGCTTGGTGTTGATGCTGAGAATGAGGCTCTTTGACTTGCGCGTGTGAAGGAGGGAGGTCAACTAATGGCGGGAGAAGGCTTCTGGAGCACGGGAAGAAAATTGTGATGAAGCCAGGTCTCTTTAGGCAGATGTTGGTGTTTATCTGACAAGCCTTAGGCTCCTCGACTGAATAGTCTGCACTGATGAAGCGCAAGGCAGCACCTTATGCCCTCATCAGTGTCTGCGACCGTCGCTCATTCACCAGCCACTGTGACCCATTGAGCGCAATAACTGCCGCTTTTGTTCTTCTCTGCCGGGCTTTTTCTTCTTTGTTGCTTGACTATTTGATCTTGACTAGTACGCGGCAATACTGAAACAGTGAGTTTCGCATGATGGTGTAGGTACTGAGCCATGATGCGCATTGCTGCTCATCCGCGGCTATTGCGACTGATTGAACTCGACAGGCGCTGCTTGTATCCCTCTCTATATCTCACGTTCTTCTATTTCGTTTCATAGTTCCCTTTGAGTATCGTGAGCGGCGATGTTTCATCAGAATGTTGCATTGTGGTACTGAGGCGGGCCATGGTGAAAGCTCATCGTCCATTATCCACAAAAGCGATTGTTGCTTATTCACGGCCATTGCGACTGATTAGAACGAATAGCCGTCACCTTTGTGCCTTTTTGTCGCTTCGCTATTCCATCTCGCCTATTAAAAGCGGCAATGCTTCAGTAATGAGCTTTGCATTGTAGTGTTGAGAGCAGGCATTGAGCTATGGTGAATACGCCTCGTCAATTATTCACCCAGGCGACTGTTGCTGATTCACAGCCATTGCGGCCGATCGCACTGAATGGCCGTCGTTCTTGTGCTTCTTTCGTCGCTTCATTATTCCATCCATAGTATTGTTAATGGGAATGTTGAGTCAATGAGCTTCGCATTGTGGTGTTGAAAGCAGCCGGTCGCATCGTCAATTGTCAACACCAAAAACAAAGGCCACGATAACACCACGATAACGGCCACGGTCGCATTCACCCAATTTTCCCAGAAACTCACCAACTCTTACTCATTCAGTTACCGCATCACCCATTTACCCAAATTTTCGTCTCTTCAATTCATCTCTACAACTCTCATACTCAATCTCGACCCAATATTCTCGTCGATCTCGCTTCGTCGGTGGCAATTTTCCCCAGCTTGACCCCAGACCCAAAATTTCTCGCCAAAACTTGACGAGAATCTGGAGAAACAGAGTGTCTCTCGGTGAGAAATTCGGCGAAAAGTATCCCGCACTGGAGAACCTGGAGATGAAGGAATAAGGAATACTGGGTCGCATGTCACTTATAACGACAATTAAACTTTCAGATCATACTCTGTACCTATCCATGGAAGTATGGAGATGTTAACCAAGATACGAGTTGGTAATAATTCAGTATTGTTACATCCAATCGCTGCCCAACGCCTTTTCATCGTATGACTTTGTCTGTAACGTTGTTACCATTAACAATCTCCTCTTGGCATATCCACATCATTCTCTTGTTAAACCCTCGCTATGCCCGCATAGACGCTTGCCAAGAAACAATCGGCAAGTTATCCGTAGGGGACCCGTAGGATCTAATTGATCTGTGGAGAGCCAAGAAACGGGGGTCCATTCAGTTTTGGAGATTGAGAGGTTGTAAGAGCTGAGTAAGTGAGATACGGGTAAGAGAAGAGGCAGACAGCCGCGGAAGAATGAATTGGTGGCTAATGTAAGCGACCGCAAGACCTATTCAAGTAATCCGAGAAAGGATTCCGCGAGTTTAATTGCGCGATCGGCGGCTGAGACTGAGTTTGCTGGGAAGCCGGTGTCGCTGACGGGTAGAGTGAACGGTTACTGAATGTGGTAATTCCCGTCGCAATATGGGATTGTACTCTGATACTGTGATTGCAATTGGGAATGTTAATTTTGAATGGTGATTGATGGTTTTGGTGGTTTTGGTGGTTTGGTGTTTGGATTAATTCTAGATCGCCAAGTTTGTGGCTGAAGATCTCCCGTGGCCAAGACTGCAGAATAACGACGTGCATTTCTAGGCATCTCAACATCACAACTTCATTCAAACTCATCACAATTGAACATCGTCACCAAGAGGAATTAACCATAAACAAGAATAATGTTTGATGCATCTGTCAGTGACATATTCCCCAGATACCTTATCCCCAAGATCCAACACGTTATCTTGCGCACCAATAACAGCCACTCTCCCAGTAAACGGTAGACCTCCACTGTAAACCCACTGAGAGCATGCCCTGTAATTACGGAGACCCAGATGAGGTGCCCTGCCAAGGACGATGTCCGAAAAAGCTGAGAAAACTCTTTCATTGAATCCTTCCCCCCAATAAAACACCATAAACTTTTATCCAATCCGTTAAAATACCTGTTTCTCAAAACAATAGTTCCTTTGCGACGGAAACTTGTGGACCAACCCCTTGTCCTGTTCCGCTCCATTTACCTCGTACAGAAAGGATCGTCATTGACAAAGAATGGGTCAGAACCCCGCGGTCCTGTTTTTTTTCGCCAGTTTTTTGAGTCTGAAGTCTGGAGAGACCCTTCTGGGGATATGCGAGATTTAGGGAGTGATCGTCAGGTGCATTACTTGTTATTTGTTTGGGCATGAAACCGAGGTTCAAATGGATGATACTGTACTACATCCCACATGCCGACTTGAAGTTCATGTTTATCTGCATCTAACAAATTCATCAACCAATAGTACCTCTGCCGCTCGGGAAGATCGCCACCACTGCATCTTTACAGGCTGCCTTACTCTTGATCCTTGCTGTTGTGCCCTCCAATTATCCCCTGCTACCCTCCAAGAGAATGACTCCCGTAGACTAAATCCTTCCTCAGCGCCTCAGCCGCTTGACGTCAGAATCCCTCGGCCTTACTGAATAAAGATATCCTCCGAAAACTAATCTGAAAACTAACCCTTACGAGGGCAAAAGACAAGTCGGATGCCGGCACACCAACGGAATGACGCACTGTCTGTTGGCCCTGTAAGGCCTGATATACAGGGATCACTTACAGTGGTCTTGGCGCTGGAATACAGTGGGAGAGACTTGACTCAGTGGATTCCATCCACTCCGCTTGCTCACATGGCGATGGAGATGCATTGTCTGTGCAAGAAGATGGAGACCCGACATGAGAGCGAGTCTGTGGGTTATGGAGTCTGTTAGTAACGGTCAACTTTGTTCTGATGATCATCATTACTTGTGGAGTAACTGTTACATCCTGAACTTCTCTCTTCTATATAAGACCCTGCCTCTCCCATCAATCGAGTCTGGTCAACATCTCCAGGAGAGCTGCCTACACCACCCTTTATCCCAAATCCTCTGTCGAACAGAGGAACAGCCCACCATGCCTCCCACATTCGCAGGCCTAACGGGCAAGAAATTGTCCCTGGCAATCTCAACCGTCGCAACAACCGGCTTCCTCCTCTTCGGCTACGACCAAGGTGTCATGTCCGGCATCATCGACGCAGACCCCTTCCACGACTACTTCCCCGAGACAAAAGACAGCACCATGCAAGGTTTTGTGACCGCCATCTACGAGATTGGTTGTTTGCTAGGTGCCATGTTTATCCTCTGGATCGGTGATCTTCTCGGTCGTCGAAGAGCTATGATCTTGGGTGGTTGGATCATGATTCTTGGTGTTATCATCCAAGTCACTGCCATCAAGGGTCACTCTGCTCTTGCGCAACTCGTTGTGGGTAGAACGATTACTGGTGTTGGTAATGGAATTAATACTTCTACTATTCCTACCTACCAGGCTGAGTGTTCTACTACCTCCAACAGAGGTCTTCTCATCTGTATCGAAGGCGGTATCATTGCTTTCGGTACGCTTATCGCATACTGGATCGACTACGGTTGCTCGTACGGTCCTCAGGACCTTACATGGCGCTTCCCAATTGCCTTCCAAGTCGTTTTCGGACTCATTGTCTGTCTCGGCATGGTCTGGCTCCCAGAATCTCCTCGCTGGTTGCTTACACACGACCGCCACGAAGAAGCCGAAAAGGTCATCGCAGCTATCAGAGGCTTCGAGATCGACAGCGATGAGACCCGCGCTGAACGCGACAGAGTCGTCGATTCCATCCGTGCTTCCGGTTTCGCAGCTTCCAAGAGCACACCCGTCAAGGCTCTGTTCACCGGTGGAAAGACACAGCATTTCCGCCGTATGCTCCTCGGCGCTGGATCTCAATTCATGCAACAAGTCGGTGGCTGCAATGCGGTTATTTACTACTTCCCCATTCTCTGCACGGATATTTTCGGCGACAAGAACTTTGCGCTTCTGCTTGGTGGCGTCAACATGATTGTGTACTCCATCTTTGCTACTTCATCTTGGTTCCTTATTGAACGGGTTGGACGTCGCAAGTTGTTGCTCATCGGTACCGCTGGCCAAATGCTTAGCATGTTCCTTACCATGGGATTCTTGATCCCTGGTGGTAGTGATCCTGGTAACAATGCACCTCAGATTTCCAAGGGTGCTATTGCTGGATTGTTCACTTACATTGCTTCGTTTGGTGCTACTTGGTTGCCTCTTCCCTGGTTGTATCCTGCTGAAGTCAACCCTCTCAAGACCCGTGGCAAGGCCAACGCTACATCTACTTGCACCAACTGGCTATTCAATTTTGTCATTGTCATGATTGTTCCTATCATGATCAGCAACATTCACTGGGGAACATACTTGTTCTTTGGATGCGCAAACGCTACATTCTTCCCCATCCTGTACTGGTTCTACCCCGAGGTAAGCTCTCCCACCACAACTCTGTCACTCAATCACAAACTAACAAATTCCAGACCGCCAACCGATCTCTCGAGGAAATCGACATCATCTTCGCCAAGGGCTACGTCGAGAAGATCTCATACGTCAAGGCTGCCAAGGAGCTTCCCTTCCTTACACATGAGGAAGTTGAGCGCGAGGCTATTCGATTGGGTCTTGTTGATGAGGCTGGTCGGGGTGGTATGATGGACAAGCCTAATGAGGAGAGCGGCACTGTCCGTGACGAATCTGGCTTTAACTCTGAGAAGTCTTAAAGCTGAGGAGTTAGTTGAGATGGGCACTTGATGGTGTCGTTATGGGGTTTCTGAGGAAACGCATTTTTTTGTTAAGATACCCTTGTTTAGATCTTCTATGAAGATATAGAATAGAGTTGGATAGACTGACTCAATAGATGTACTACACTAAGAATAATCTCAATTACCTGTGACCATCTATGTTCACCACTTCAATTAGCTTGGTGGTGTAGTCCAACTTGATGCTTCAAATCTCATTGCTGCTCCAACTTACTGACAGGACCCCTCTACCTTAATCTCCAACTTTCCCCGACTTCTCCCACAAATCCACTGAACCAACCCTTGTGTCGCATGCACAGACAATGGACCAACAGTCTGCCGATCCCTGCCCAATGTCCTCCCTCCTCTATTCCGTAGTCTCTGTGGTACAGTGGACCTCCGGACAAGTCCTCCGCTTTTCTCGTCTCCATTACCCCGAACAATCCACAGTGGAGAACATCCTTGGCAAGGGTTCTTTGTTGCGTTAGTCATGGCGCGCGGGTGAAATACCACGTTAATCCTGCTTTCATTCTACCGCTTTTTAGTCAGTTTAGTCAAGTATCTGGGTGAAACGGTGGTGGCGGATGTCTGTTTTGGGAAACCCGGAGGATGAGAATGGGCACAACGCGGGATAAGGGAAGGGAGGGACTGATAAGGAACTATCTGCGGGATTGTTTATTTGGGGAACTCGTATGAGGGATGAGTCGGAGTTAAAGTGAGAGAGTCGTTTATGCATGTTATCGGGCCTGTTCTGGGTCATGCCCCGTGGGGTTATGCACTTTGGACTGAGTTGCGGGTTTGAGGTGTGTGATGGTATCGCGAGATTGGGCGGGGATAAGCTTACTTTGACCATGGAGGCGAGAGGTTAAACTGACGACCATTCAACCGAAATGAGTGCCCTTGAAGGTATGAACTTCTGCTTGATTGAAGAGAATTGGATTGAACGGTTTGACGTGTTCCAATGGTGAGTCTACGGGTGATCTGTCAATTGCCAGTGATGCCTATACCATGGCGAAGAGTGCATCGAGGGTTCACGTAGACCTCATGTTCTCTTACATACACGTGGAACTTGGGTGATCAAGAGTCGCGCAAATTATTTTGTCTCTCTATCTCATTGATGCTGTAAATGAAGTCTTGTCGTGACACCAACGCTCTCTGGCAAGCTCACGATAGCCTCAGCATCTCCCCAATTGAGACAAGGTTTGTGTTCACGATTTGACTACTCGCTCCGACACAAAATGAGTTTATTGAGCTAGACAGTTATAACGTGATTTTTAAAACAAGTCTGCTATGCAAGTTGTAGCTTGTTGGATGTCCAAGATCTAATCTCAGTACTTGGCATGAACAGAGACACCATGACAGAGTCCTCAACTTCTTTACTAATCAACCAAACTCAAAAGGCATAACCACTCCGCCCGAGATGTATGGCCATTCTATTCGTAAGCCACCTGTTTCTAAAAGGCTGTGACCAAAAATGCGGTGACTGTGTAAGAGTGTCAATATTCCAATCACTCAAACATTTGTTCCACACCTTAAGCCCACCACCAAGACCTGTCAAAGGGTTCTCATGTTCCTGATCTCAACGGCTTCACGTAGATCGATCATGTGGAACTCATATGTATGTAGATCCCATCAAAACCCTGAGTGCCAAGTGATCATCAAAGGGTTTTCTGGGGAAGACGGGTCCAGATCGAAGATCGGACTTGGCGTTTTGTATAAGTGGATTTGCCACAATTAAGAATATCTGCAGAGAGAGGTCAAGACATTACTTTCTAGAGATGAATAGTAGTGCCAGAATGTTGGTAGAGTGCTGTGAAGGTACCGATAAGTGAAGGAGTTGAGTGAAGGTCTTCCTCTTATTCATAACTCATGAATCGTCGTTCGTGGTAGCAAGCCAGCCTTCTAATATATCTCAAATTTCCTCCATATTCACTTCTCTCGTCCTACAGACAACTCTCTTCAAACCCTAGTGTCGTTTCCCTCTATCGCATCCCGAGTGTCAATTTCCTTTCTTGCGATCCTTCCATACATACTCGCCTCATATTCGTCTAATCGAGCTTGCGCATCGGGAACAATGAGTTCAACCACTTTCCTCCAGAAACTCCTCTTTGGTGCTTCTGTCTCTTTCGATGAAGTTGACAAGACCGAGGTGCTTTCACTCTCTTCAATTATTGATGCATCTTCGCTGAACGTCAGGCAGGTCGTACTGCTTTTGTGACGAGGTACTGTTGAGATGATAAGGGCCAGGAAAAGAAGGTGTTGGTATATTGCAAAGCAAAGCAAGCTAAGCTTCATGTTGACATCAATCTTTTGTAGCAGTGACCCTCTTGTCCATGGTGCGGTTTCCGAATTTGACTGTTAATTAGGGACGAAGGGATGTAACTCGCTTCAACCATATCCCGCAATACGCACTTGGAACTTATTATATAGCTTTTTAAACCGCTCACTTGACTCCAGCATCGCCCCAAACGAGGAATCGTCGGGACATGATACTCGTTTGAGCGCAAAGATATTTGGTGCTCACGTCAGTAATGGGGAATCGCAATCTCACTTCATAGAAGTTCGTCCAGTGAAATGGACCAGTTTCCGATTACTCCTCAGCACTAATTATTGATCCTGTCAGCATGAAGTTTGCTTACAAGCACACGGTATTAGCCCCAAAGGGGCGGATGTATGGTTCCCTGATCAGATGATGTAGAATGATTGATCTCCGGTCTCGATTAACGGTCTACCGCATGATCTGCTGGCCCAACCTTTAGCTATAGCGTGGCTTCACTTGTAAGATTACCTTGCTTATGGATCTCAACTGCCAGCCGTTTCATAACCTCGGGTTCTAGATGAAGAACGACGAGATGAACATAATTTCGGAAGAGCAGGTTTGTTCAAGTAACACATACTCCAATTTGAGATTTATCCGTAGTGCTGTGATACTTGGAATCTAACGCTATCTCCTCTCGGCCATGATACTGGGCCTGATCACATTCTACATCAATAGAAGACGGATCTTGACCTTTCCCGTCCGATTCAACTTCCTGCAACCTTACTATAGATTATATTATCAACATACCTATCTTAAAAGGTCATTCCTCTATAAGAAAACTTTAAAATCTTGCTGCAGATCTTGACGTAGCGAATTGACTTACACAAAACGCCAAGATCTTCAATTTGGACCCGATCTTCCCAGGTTGCTCTGATGCCCGGAAAAGAGTATGACCGAAACAAAACAAACAACAAACAAGATATCAAATTAGGCCTCACTTCCACATATTCACCCTGACCGACCATACGCGACTCAAACAATGGCAAATAGGAGACAACACCTTGCACTCCGTCCCCAATGTGGAGTCTGCGCAGAATCAATCTTCAAACATGAGAGGGTAGTAGCAAGTATGACAACCCACTTCTTCTCTTGGTACACTTTAACATAATAGTGTAGTCTACCACGTCAACGATGATCCGTCATCTTCCATTGCATGCATTCGACCGTTTGCTTTCCCACAGATAAATCCTGGTGCCAACGTCGATGACTTCAAGTTATGCCGCTACGAGAATTGTAGGGACTGTGCCGCGTCACCAGGTCCAGAGCCCGTGACGATACACTTTGACTGTTACTCAATCTTTGCCAAAGAATGTAACGCAGATATGAATGCCATGCGAAGGCTCTGGGTGCGTTCCGCGTGGAGGCTTCCTTGGCGAGACGCTCAACCCCTAGGCCTTTCTGACCAGAAAATCGACTTTGACGTGCTGAAGAGAACGGTTGAGATTTCTGGGTTGTCTGAACTGCTTCGCTTACCGCGCGAGCTGTTCGAGATGATTTATCGTTCCTCCAGGCCTTCTCTGTTCTGGAGGTGTATCTCAGCGATTCAATTGGCCTCCTTTGTGAAGAAAACAGCTCCTGGGCCACGCTTTGGCGTCCAGTTGAGTAAGGTCCTCTCATGGAAGCGCAATGGGGATATAGAATACATCGAATCCAAAACCCGACCCCCAGTCATAAGACTAACGATTGACTGATGGGATTGGCCGAGTGGAGCGCCTCTCTTCTGCGCCGGTATATTCGGGAGAATGCAACAACTCTTATAGGACCATCGTCCAGCATAAAACCCAAATCACAAGAATCCAAGTCCAAGTCAGGGTAAGAATTGATTGCATCTCACTAAAATGCTTACTTACGTCTTTCAGGACGGTTTGATGCGACTCATACTGCCAAAAGAAACACCAGCACTCCCAATATGGAACACCCCCGCGCCACCGGATTTGGCCTCTTGTAAAGCTTATGACAAAGATCACTCCTCCAGGCTGGCGATCCGTAGAGATTGGGGCGCAAAGACTTTTTCCTGGCAGACCTTTCATGCCGTTGAAGTGGAAAAGATAAGAGGCATAACCTTTTACTTTTACTTTCCTTATTTCTGCGGCGTTCACTTCCACTACGAAGACGAGCCATCTGCCATGGATGAAAAATACGAACGGTTCACCAATGGACGCGGGAAAAGGAGTGTTTGGATTTACTTGCCTATCCCTGAAAACGATCGACTGCTTGCTCTTGACATTCGTCAAGGACATCTACCGGGTTTGAATATTCTTGCAAGAACAAGACTAGTCGGCGATGTCGTCATTGGACAACAAACCTATGGTCCGTTCAATGATTCTTGTCTGAGTTATTCTACTCCTCAGACTATATAGTCTACGGCGAGGGCTTAGACGGATCCCTAGTTGAATTCTTCGGCACACACTGCAAATTCACCGCCGAAGCTGAACGTCCCAAACCGTTTCCACGGTTAAAGCGCCGTTCCCATCCCCTCAATCTCTTGTCCCAAGCCGAACTGGTATTCTTCTCTTGGGCCTCTCTGGACGACGTCACATCGACCTTGACCTTCAACGACCGGGACACGGGATTATGTAAAGGGATTATGTTTCGGTACCAGAACGGTGGTATTCGGACAGTCGGGCAATGTCGTTGGTATGTAGAGTCGACCGTAAGAGTTGACCATCCACGCGTATTTCAGTTTAAACATGAAAGGCAGCCGGTGCACCGGGATGAGCTGTTCTATGCAGTGCGAGTGGCATTTCAACATCCAGAAGACGAACAAGCCGACGAAGGCTGGGAGTGCCACCCGCTAAAGGGCTATGTAGAGTTCCTATTTACGGATAAGTCGTCGTATCTGGCTATCAAGGCGGACAAAACTTGTCCAGATGAGGATACAGGTTATTACCACTAGACAGACTGACCAGAGCTTTTAGTTATAAGACCACATCAAGTATAGTAGTATTTATATATACACGAATTATATTAACGATTAAAGAGTTGCTTGTAATCCCAGGTCATTGTTCAGTGAACTCTGCGCGCTCAGAGAAGGGTTTCTTTCAAGAACGAATTTGGGAGCCTCTCAAGGACAGGTCAATGCCATTTGGGGAGTTTTGAGATATACGGGCGACCTTCAATCAAGACCGAACCTCGGTGTTGATAGACCGCAGCTTGCATAGAGTATGTAAGAGATTATAAGAGCCAGATTTTCACCCTGCAGTCCCCGTTCTCACTGACCTACTCATGAGATGATATGCTGATGTGAAAAAAGTGTAATTGTGAAATGATATCCGCTAGAAAGCTCGTTCTATCTTTGTTCGTCGAAAGTCTCCCACTAACCGGGGTTCATAAAGTGAAGTCAACATCGCCCAGCACTTTTATGCCAAGTTCAAACCAAGATAACCACCAAGACCCATGGCAACAACAGCCCAACTCAACGACAAGATGGAAGCAGTCGAACAGTCGTCATCGTCGTTGTGGTTAGCAACAGGCCTCCTGTTGATACTCGATCCAGAATCACCGCCATCATCACCAGTATGTCCACTTCCAGTACTTCCCTCAGAACTTCCACCAGAACTTCCACCACTCAGATGCTCTCTAACCTTCCTCTTGCAAATCTTGTTGCTTCCCGTCTCCTTAGGAGGCGTCTGGGTCTTCCTCTTCTTCAAATCGACAATAGTAACAGCAGTCATCCAAAGCGAACTCTCTGAAGAAGAAAGCGTTCTGGACTCAGCAGTCGCAGAACCATCAGGTTTGGACGTAACACCAGCTCTGTCCGAGAACAAAGCGCAGCCATAAGATGTAGAATTGAGAGTAACATCTACGCGACCACCGTCCCAATCTGTGAGTGTCACACCGTCAAAGTCGTTTTTGCATGAATATGATGTTGCTGCGACGTCGGATTGGCAGGCTAGTTTGTAGAGGGTTTTGGTTGGGTCTTCTGTTATCATTGAGGCGTAGATGTTTGTTGCGCTGCCGGTGTATGCTGGGGGGATGAACATGGTTGTTGTGCTGTGTGTGGTTGTTGATTGTGCGGCCAAAGCCAAGGGGAGGCCAACAAGGCCAAGGGCAATGGAGGACTTCATGTTGAGGGTGTGGTCGTTGAAGAAAGTTGTTTGAGATAGAACAGATGAGGTTGAGTTGAAGATAAATCTCGAAGAACGAGGCCAGTTAAATAGCAATGAGCATCAATGGAGCACCGATCAAAGTAGGAAATTGCAGTTGTTTTGTATTCCCATGCCTCAAATCCTTCAAATTCCTCAACCAATAAAACACCGCCATGTTCCCTGCAATGTCCCTGCTTACAGACTCAGCCTTGCTCACTGCAACGTTCGGTTCTGTAGCGAGTGATCCTCCATTGGTAGCGCCCGTTATGCTTAAAACCCGCAGCTGGATACTCCAATCCTTATAGGGCAGGTCATCCGCCGGACATTACCTGTTATAGGCATGTGGCTGCCTCTGAAGACTAAAAATTCAGGAGGCAGATTCTTGCTCTGCCTTTTGATTCTTACATCCCCATCCATTCGTTACATCCATTCCATGCCATCAGTGAGTGACATGTTCATGTTCACCGCTAGGAAGGATTAAAGGCTTGTATTCAGCCCTACACCATTAATCTCGCTAATTGAGCACCGCCTTTTTTACCTCTCGCAAATGACCCACCGATCAACCGTCGAATGAGTTTTCTTCTTTCTGATTCGTTTCGCTCTTTTTTATTCGGCAATCACTCAATTGGTTATCCACAATGTATGGATACTGGTCTTTGATACTTGTTGGCATCGCCATCCTTTGGTGTTTTCCTTGGAAGGAATCAACAGTCAGCCCACCTGCTACCGTTACCGTTGACATTGCCCCTGACCCCAGTGGACTTGACCCCAGTGGAGATGACCCACCCCGAGATATTATTCCGACCCGTTTACTTCCTCATGACGTAGCTCGTTTTCTAGTCACTCACGATCCAAACACCAACATGACAGAATCCAAGACCGTCGCCGAGGTTCTCCTCGACCCTCTAGGTCTTGAAATCACTTCCTTCAAAGAACTACAGACCCTCTGGGCAGGATATGGTCATATTTGCGCTCTCACCGCAAAGCCAACCGACTCCAAAGCTGCTGCGGTAATCCGTCATCTCGCGCATGCAAAAGGCTCAAACAACACCTTCTTCCTCATCCTCAAACTCATTGCGCCGCCGCCTGGTCCTACTGATGAAGGCCATCTGAGAAAGATTCTGAGTTATGATGTTGAGCAGTATTTTTACGAATTTGTTGCGCCGCACTTGGAGGATGATACTGCCGTTGCGCATTGTATGACGTCGAGTTGGAAGGCGAAGCGTGATGGTGGTGAACTGAAAGATGTTACTGCTACCATCATGACGGATTTGAGGGTCCACTTTCCTGTCGAGGGTGGAAAGCGGGCTTATTTGGGACCCAGGGCTGTGCAGTCTGCTCTGGAATGGCTGGCTAGATTTCACAGCAGTTCTTGGAAATCTCTCCCCGCAAACTTGAACGAGTATCTTCTTCCTCCGCTGGACGAGTTCAAACGACGAGAGACTGGAACTGGTGGGAACAAGTTGTGGTTGAATGGTGGATACACTTACCTTGCTACTCGACGAAAGGAGTATGATTCTCTCTGTGTGGATACATACTCCGAATGGTCCGGAGCGTTGTGCACACCATTCCAAGGATCGGAAAAGTCTACTGCTGAAGTAGTAGCCGACTTCCTCACTCCCACCGGTCGACCTTTTGAAACGCTTATCCACGGCGACGTCAAGTCCGAGAACCTCTTCACCAACGACGCAGGCGACGACGTCAGCTTCGTCGATTTTCAATACGTCGGTCTCGGCTTGGGTGTCTGCGATCTCGCCAAACTCTTCACCTGCTCCGTACCACTGGACATGCTAACCGACAACCCTTCGTTGCCCCACGAAATGGCCATGGACAAAGGAGAAGAGGCTTTACTCTTTTTGTACCACGAGACACTCCTCACACGTCGACCTGCGGAGAAGGAGCCGTTGGATTATGATTGGGATACGCTTGTGAGGCATTGGGAGACTGCACTTGTGGATTGGTGTAGATTTCAGGCTTCGTGGGGATTTTGGGGAAATACTGAGTGGTTGGAGGCTAGAGTTAGATATATTCTCAAGGATGAGGGGTGGAAGGCTTGGTTGGCTAAGGAGAATGTGGGTAGGGGTAGGGCTTTGAGCATTTAGATGTACACGATAAAGTAGAAAGCGCTAATAAAGATGTTGCATGTTGTCCAAGTAACCCGATTCAAAGTCATCGTGACATTTCAACCTCTAATAGGGTTTAGGAATGTTATGAGAAACACATATTGAGTGTTCCGATGGAGGAACTCTCAAGCCATAAAGCGCTGTTTCTGAAGTACGGGTGACTCGATATGCCCTACATCACCACGTTGATATCCACCAGCCGAGTAAAAAGGGCTGGTTGAAAAGCCTCCCACTTCGATCAACAAGGCCACAAGGTAGACGCATACATAATTGTTGCACCAACAACATCCAACACATTGTGCGGCGTGCGATGGTAGTACGTCAAGTGGAAACTGGATCTTGGCCACAATGGCGGCGGGCCGCGAGGCTTGACCGAAGATTGTCGGCCTAGCAATGCAAGGGGCATGAATCCTTCCATGATAAATGTGCCATTTACAGCCGCCCATGGATCAAAGCTGAATTAGATCTTACTGTGCAGCATCATGGTAGACAAAATATAGACTTTTATTGGTCAACCTGCTTATGCTCTACGTTTTTGTGCTAGGGCTTACATATACAAACTTGCCGATCACTGTGCTAGACCCTGGTCAATGTGTAGGATGAAAATACTCTATTGACTCGTAACCCTGTTTCTACCCGTCTTGACTCATCTGATGCATTGTATTGTTTCTGCTGTATCTTGCGATTCAAGAGCACGGCTCCTTCATCACTTGTCGTTATTCACTTGCGATCAACTATCAGTTCAAGCTTTTTCCCATGAAGGACCAAGCTATCTTTATTTCTGTCTACCACAATGCTTTCTGCCACTCGTAACTCTCCCGTCGGCTGCTAGAAGATCTACATCGAGACCGGGGGGTTGAAAGTACACCCCGCTCTGTGCCGAGAGTGGGGGGTCGACTACGCGTCTCAAACTAGTAGTGAGTCTTGAGCATGGCGAACAGATCATTTGCCTTTCCAGGAGATCGTCTGATACACGTTCACTAATCCTTGAGGCTATGGCTTTATTACAATTGCACACTTGCAATCTTGTCTGTTACCTACCGATCGCGCTGCTTTCTTGTCCTTGTATCCACTACCAAGATGCCAAACCCTGTGCCTTATTCAACGACATTTAATAGCCAGCATATTACAGCGGACAACGTTACTCCGTTTTCAGTCTCCGAAGCATCCTCCCTATAGTTCCTTGCACAATGCCAGGTGTTCCCACCAGCCGAGCCTGCGATGGATGCAGGAAGGCAAAGAAGAAAGCAAGTTATCAAGAAGCGGAACACCGTAGTTTTGCAACTGACCTTACAACAGTGTGATGAAGCACGACCATGCTGCGCTCGCTGCACAAGGCTCGCAATTCCGTGCAAGGGAGGAGGAGTGCAGCGATTTACATTCAAACACTATTCCACACAAAAGCTTACTGAGCGACTCACAGGAAGCCCAAGGACGGGACCAAGCAACGAGGCCACTATGATAACATCTGCTTTAACTTCAATTCTGGAAATTCGCGATGATAGATACGATATACGATATTGCGGCCCTCACTTCATGTCCGAACTCCCACGCCGTACTGGATCGGACTCGGCGCTTGATGCGTCGATATCTGCTCTTATTACGACATACAAAACCGTTGTTTTGAGAACACCGAACCAAAATGCCTTGGTACACTACGGTAATGCTTTGAGAGCTGTTCGCACTTCCTTACAAGATCCAAGGCGGTCTGTGGTGTCTAAAATGCAGTTTGTGGTCATCATGTTCGCATGCTCGGTATGGGCCAGCTCCAGTCTTCCAATTTGTTTTGGCTCCAGAATCTAATTGGTATCCACAGCAATGGATCGATCGAAAACACACAAACAAGCATCGACGTGTCATGGCATACCTATTCGCAGAGATCGTGGCACAAGGCAGGATATCAGAATTCGACCCGCGGGATATCAACGTCTGGTGCGCTCAGACAGTAAGACTACCGATAATGCGATTGAGTTTCCTGATACGTTATTAATACCGGGTACCTAGACGTTTGAATCCTTGATCAACCCGAATCTCATACTAGGTTCTTGGTTTCAGGATGCGTCGCTCCAGAGAACTGTAACGGTCAGAACATACAGATACAGCCCCTCCAATATGATATCCCACGAACTATGGATGATTGGGGACTTGGCTAAATTCCTTCGAAAACCAGAGCGTCATCTTCATCAACTCAAATGCTATCATGATACCCTAGCTACAGAAAGGCTAGTCATGGGCGGCCAAGTCGAGCATTCGATACTTTTGTCACAAAACCACGAAGAAAGGAGCTTAGCCCGTCTTTCTCTAACGGGATATGCACGAATCCTATCGCAAGTCATTCTCGTTACTACCGTGTTGGAATGTCTTGACGGACGGCCTCCAAACGCTGAGGGGTCCAACATCATGTGTGATGATGTTATCTCTTTAGCTAAGAAATGTCATGTGTTCAGACCGTTGGGTACTTTTTGGATGCCAGAGCTGCTGAAGCTAGCTTGGGCCTCGGTTCGGGACTGTTATCGCCACAGGGAGATTGAGGACCTTATTGCGGAATATGAGAAGGATACTGATGAACCTAATTTCATGGGAGAAGCGAGGGATATTCAGGCTAGGTTTGATAGACTCAGGCGAAGGAGCAGAACCCCGGAAGTGAATTTGCTAGAGGAAGGAGTCGACGACGCTCCGTCATGTATCATTTTATAGAGCATGGGCATGTTTTATTAAGCTTTGGAGCAGAACTGTCTGATAATGTCACACTTTATTTCGCAAATATGCTAGACGTTGCCAAATTCAAAACGAAAAACCTCTTGATATCTCTTACAACATAATAAACATAAAACAAGCACAAAGTTCGGGATTATGGACTGAGTAAGCCTTATTAATCTTTCGGCAGTGTCGACTGGGTTGCAAGGCTGCTCACCAGAACCGTGTAGTCTAACAGCGAATGCATTAGAATGTCTTTATGCATTTCGTTGACTTGATATATATTGCGTTGCGTTCCATTCGGTCAAGTACTGTAGATCTTTCACTTCTGACGCAAGTTACCCTAGAGTAGCTAGAAGTTGCGAAGGCCACAATAAACTTTTATTGATTTCGTTACACTCTAGCAGTATGTTCAAGTCAAAGAGGGGTATAGCTTGCTCGCCGATGAGGAGTCAAGTAGATCTGTTATTCCGAGGTTCCTGGCTAAATACCCCGTTCCCCAACTTCCCCGGATCCGTAATTTATGCTTCTCTCCACACTCGGCCGAGGATAATTTTCCTCTCCATCAACCAACAACGTCTCCTTCCCTTCTCATCAATTATTTATTCAGAGCGACATTACTCGTATTAATCTCTACTTGAGACACATTATTATCTTTTTATTACGATTTACATTGGTTATTCCCGTTGACAGCCTTAGTAATCTCCGCCAAGAGGGGGAAGCTCGGACCGAGGACCGCGGCTGATATATACGGCTGATTTGATTGGATTCGCTTCTGCCTCAGGCATTCCCTTTTGTTTCGCTTTCTCCTATCGTCATCACAACAACACATTTCGTCTCATTCTCACCACAACTCATCACAATTTACACCTCACATTACCAAACAACACCTATCAATCAACCAAAATGTCATCTCTCACAACTTCACCTACAAAGTCCGCTCTGGACCCAAAAGTCCTTCTAATGGTACACCCTCCCTCCCTCCTTTCTTTATCTCACACTGACAATGACAGTCCTACCTCAAACAACTCCAAGCCAAACCCCTCCGCACAAAAATGGCAACCCAAGGCTCTCTTTCCGCTCTGACTGAAATCATCGCTTCATACTTTGCTTATCAGCGTCCTGGATATGGGCCGATGATTACTTCGCGTGTTCCACAGATGGCGTTTTATGGAGCTTGTATTGCTGCGCCGCTACAGCATTTTCTGATGACGATGGCGCAAAAACAATTCCCTGGCAAGATTTTGCTGCAGCAGCTTGTTACTATGTTTATTGTAAGTCACCCGCTCCCCACAATACATCTGGTGGGTTCAAGACTAACTTGTGTAGTGCTTCCCCATTCAAAACACAGTCTATCTCTCCTCAATGGCCATAATCGCGGGCGCACGCACAAAAGAGCAAGTTCAAGGCGCCGTTAAGGCTGGATTAATCCCCATGACGAAAGCTATGTGTGCCATGCACCCTATTTTAATCACTTTTGCGAAGGTTGCTGTTCCGATGGAGTATTGGCCTGTTTTCTTTAGTTTGATTGGATTTTCGCTGAGTACCTTTTTTAATACCCTTGCCAAGATGAGGAGGGCTGCTGCTGAGAATGCTGAGAAGAAGGACAAGGAGACTTAGATGAAGATTGTGTGAGTGGTGAGAGGGGGTTGAGAGGGAGTTTGTGATTTGGTATTTTGGTTAGTGCGAGTTTTATACACCTAGAGTTTTGGATCTGATAGATATACGATTTTTCAGAGCATTGTAATTCATCGCGTTTGTCTAGTCTATTGTCATGTCTATCATGCATCTCATCTAATCTATCATGCGTCCTATCATCCGTCTAGTCCATCACTCTATGTCCTTCTCTATGCATCCATTTATCTCCTTACACTTTTATCTAAGCCCACCCAATTCTAAAAAGTTCATAATGACTCTCATCACCTCGTCCAACACCACTCCTCTTATCCAACTTCTGTCTCTCCAAAATATCAAGCCTCTTCCCATTCTTCCCCAACGGTCTATCCACTTCCGCAAAAGCAGCTTCAACAGTATCACCGATACCCGCAAACTTGCCATTAGGTCGTATCGTAACCAACAACCAGAAAACACCCCCGTCGGAAAGAAGTCTTGTCGCACAATCGCGTAGCCAGCGTGCGTGTTCAGGTGCGTACACTACATCTGTAGCAAAGAGCATACTAGCCGGAACATCGAAAGGCGCATCGAGTGTAAAGTCTGCCCAGTCGAGGCACTTCGTTTCGATGGGCGAGGGATCTGTGTAGTTGATGCTGATATTCGACTGCAAATTCTCAAGAACTGCTGGGTGATAATCCGTAGCGATGATTTTCGAATCTTGAACACCCAATGTAGGAATTAGTTTTCCAAGAACGAGACTGACAAGCCCAGTGCCAGCACCAAGCTCAGTAATCCGATCATGTTCCGTAGCCGACAGATCGGTAAGTCCAAATCGTTTTGGTGTCGCGCATAACATCTCTGAGAAAACGATGGAGGCGCCCCAACTTTGAAGGCCCACATCTTCGAAATCTGAGTCATTTGTTCCCGCAAGTCCATCGTTCAACGACACAGAAATTTTGCCTTTCTCAGCGTCAAACGTGAATTCTCGAAGGAAGGGCGAGTTCTGATCATCTTCATCCAGAGCGGTCGCAAACAGTGACTCGAAAATATACGCCGCCTGATCCAAGGCACGCTGCATTCCCTCCTCAGTCTCAAAAACCTCCAGAGCCTCTGCTCGTGCGAGGAAGCCTGTTAACCATCTCTCCACGAAAGACTTTTCGTAAGGATCTGCACGGATGGACGTTGGGGTAGGTGCAGGTTCATCGTCTTCGTTGCCGGATGTATAACCTGAATCCACAGGTTCCGCAAGAACATGTTTCGTATCGTCAAGTTCGATAGAAAATGGAAAAGAGAGTGGACAGTAGATTGTCGCTAGGTAGTGAAGGGCGTTGAAAATGTCTGATTCGGTTTGTTTTGTGAGGGTGAAGAGTGGCGGTAAGCTGCTCGATGGCAGCGCTAGGGTACTCATTTTTTCTGTCATTTTTCCGTGGGTTCTTGAGATGTTGTTGAAAGAACGTGGAGATGTAAAGATCGTGGAGTTTGCGGAGAAAAAAGAAAGAAGGAAGAAAAAGATAGTAAAAGTGGGTGGCGTTTGTCTTGAATAGGTCTAAACCCAAACATGAAGCTATCATGAAAAAATTTGCTGACAAGTGCCTGAGGTGCAGAGTGCCTGACAGTGGCTGTTTTAGGCCCACGTGGGTCTTTATTTCCGGGGGCTTGATGTGCTAGAAAACAGTGGAAGATAGTGGGTCTGGCACCTAACTTTATCGGGGGCTTGGGACCGGTCAGCTGATAAGGTTTGATAAGTGTATGACTCGAGAAATGTTCATGATTGTATCTGAGTTGGCGGTGAGTATGGGTTATCTGGAGATTGACTTTTAGTCTATATGGTATCAGAGTTATCCCAACTCGAGAGGTTGAAGTCAAAAGCTGAGAGATCGAGAGTATCGTCCATGGGCAGTAGAGTTGTGATATCAGCATCCAACAAGGAATTGAGTACCTCAAATGTCGGCCATTCACTGCCACCAGGCTCAAGCAAATATGGTTGAGAGGGAACGACCTCGGAAAGATCATGTGGTTGAATATCTCGAGACAACTCATCCGAAGCTCCGTCGCTTTCCGCATTAGTTTGTTGGGACGTTGGGTTAGCTCCCAGATCATGGCTTTCCTCTCCAGGCTTAACATAGCCACCATTGTCTGATCTCAAAACTCCAGTGAACTCAAGAATGGACGCTTTCGCAAGGTCTGCATCAACTCCAAAGTCAATGAAAGCAGAGATATCCGCGTATTTAGGTTCGTGGGAGATCGTTGGTGGGTTGCGTTTATGAACGCCGTGAATGCAGCCCGCATAAACTTGCTATAACAAATTAGCATCAAAACAGAGTCTAGTAAAGGATAACTCACGAGAAGGGAAGCCAACTTCCAATACGATGACATCTCTTGTATCATCTTCATGTTCGTCTGAACATTAAGTTGAGCTTGAGCTTTGGCCTCTGGCCGCGAACACCAGAGGAAAGGAATTTGGACAGCACAGCTGGAATACGCTGCATATGCAACAAATATCGGCATACCACTAACAGGAAAACCACTGTTTGCAACAGCTTGGATGAGACTCGAGATTGTACAGGCGTGTTCGTATGCGATTTGGGCTGAGAGCTGTCGCGCTGATGAGTAGGCTCTATCGCCTTTTGACCAGCAGAAGAGCGGTACTATGGAAGAATGAAGGGCGCAGAGTGATTGATGGTATATGAGGTTTGTTAATAGAACCTTCGGTAGAGTGTTGTGGTCTGTAGCGAGGATGGTAGAGGTGTCGAGTTTGAAGTGACTGGGTACTCGTTGCCACCATATCGAGATTTCGCTCTCGGGTTTGAAGATCTGCTGGATACGGGTACTAAGGTCTATGTCTTTCGATCTGACGACGGAAACAACCGAGCACCTGCAGATATCAGTATCTGAGTCTCTCACCAGGAAAGGATGAGGTACCAGAGATGTAAACCACGTATCAACTCAGCGAAAATACTTCCCGTATCAACTCCATTCTTAATAGTCGCCACATTGGTAGTTGCTATTCCAGCTTCAAAACTGTCTTCAGGCCATGGCAACGGTAAGTTTTCAACATCAGCGATCGCTTCGAATCGAAAGAGCTTCTCAGAGCTGAAGCAGTGCATCAAGTAACAAGCCCAAAAGCGTCTTCTGCGTATTTCTGACTCAAGAGTTGGGGTATCCGAACCTGTGCCGATGATGTGAAGTAGTTGGCAGGCGTTTCCTAGAAGGAATTAGTAGCGAGTAGAGAGAAGGGGAGAGACTTACCTTTGTGGAGATAACTTATTCTCCAAGAACCCTGACTATGCCAGAAGAGAGAAAGATTGCAATGTGTAACGATGTTGTCATCGCTTAGATCCTCAGCTTCTTGGAAGACCAGTGCGCCTGCCTTCTTGGCCCATTTTGTCATGAGGCCTTGATCTTTGAGAGCAGCCTTACCATACTCATCTCGATAAAAGCTTGAGCACTGTTAGTTGAGGTCATCGTGGTGTAGGGCAGGCTTACTTTGCTCCCCAGGCACAGATGCTGAGGAGGACATGTTGTCGTACAGTTCCTCTGGAAAGGGATTGAAGAAAAGCAGGTTTGTGGAAGAGAAGGGCTGATTGGTAGACATTTGCGAAATAGAGGTCAACGAGAGTGGTTAGTAACGCTGATGGGATATCCCGTAAGGTATCCTCGATAGAACAGCGTGGAGCAGCGACGATGGCAGTCAGCGAAGCACAGGAAGAAGGTGTTGCGAGACTTTTGGGTGGTTCCTTTTTCTTTCTGATGCCTTTGACGCCGCTGTCATAATGGCATGGACTCTTCAGTCGGACACATCTGTTGCAGCTTGGCCTATCACCCGAGCAGCGAATCTGGAGTTGTCAGTCAAGGGTCTTTGTTCGTTATTCGACTTGTACCTTTTGCCTCTTGCAGACACTACAAGAAGTGCTGGGGCGTCCGGCGGCTCCGACCATGATACTGAGTTGTGGTATTAATGTAGGAGGATTAACACTACAGGTGAGACGTAAGCAGAGATGACTGTTTGGGTACAGCAGGAAAAATGTATTTCCTGATCCTACCGACTACAACCGCAGGGTCAATTGACAGCCTTGCAGATTTGGATACTCGTTGACATTAAATAAACAATGTCAAATTCCCAGCAAAAACTTCAGATTCAATCTATGGCTTCTTTCCCACGATGAACCGAACCCGCATATATCCATGGACATTTCTATCCTTCAGCGCCTTTCGCATCTGCATCAGAAACAACTGGTACTCATCTCCCGGTGTCCCAAACACCTTTTGCCAAGACATCAAGGTATATCCTACTCACGTTAGCAACTTGCATCATTTCACAGCAACTGACTTACCTTCAAGATCGTTCTCGATAGACGCTCGAAGAAACTGTCCCACTCGTCGAAGTTTCTCATTCTTGGCCCATCCACCGACAGGAACCTAACATGCTGTCAGAAGAAGAGTAGTTAGGGAGTTGCGAGGCTCACCTTGAAGTCAGTAACTTGAAGCTCCTCAAAAACCGCCTTCTTGAGAAGTCCAACATCATCACGAATCTCACAGAAATCTCCCCCGAAAGCACCCTCACATTCTCGACAGATCTTATTCCAAGTCTGCAAAGCTTCTACATTATCAATACTCCCATCATCACTCACAAACAACGGATTGATCTCTGCAGACTCGATATACCCTCCTGGCACACAGCAACGAAAGGCTTCTTTGAACAAAGCTCCCCAGTCGGAGATTGCTCCGATCAGATAGCGGATGTGAATGAGATCGAAATGTGACGGAGGAAAGGTCCAGGGTGAGGTTGCGTCTTCGATGTGGAATTGCACGTTCGGTGGGATGAAGCTGGGTTGAATTGGCGAGAGATCTGTTCCTGTAACTGTTGAGAAGGGATAGGCGTCGGCGAAGTCACTGTTCTGTCAATATGGAGTACGACATGTGGGATATAGGTGCATACATTGCCCAGATACCACTACCAGTGCCTATATCAAGCACCTTCTAAGAAATGTCAGTATAAGACCGACAAGAGTTACATTGAAGCTTACCATTGGACCATCTTTGACAGGAGCGAGGGTGAGCTCTCCGTCCAGAAGCAGGGTCAAAGAATGGTGCCTAGAGAAGTCATAATCAGCACATACCCGACGAGAGCAGCAATAATAACTCTTACGTGATGTCCATGGAATCTCTCTGTCGCTCATCATTCGGCGCGAAATACTCAGAGTCATATTTGTCACTGTGATAAGTACGTCCATGAAATTTGCGGTACTCAAGAATGCTTGATGAGACGGAAGTCGTGGAACTGGCACTGCAAACTCATTAGCCTTACTGGCATGACATGATTGTGGGACTCGTACATATCATCGCCAATTGACGAGTCAACGTCGCTATCGTCCTATCAATCGCATAAGTAGATGGCCAATTGTCGGGAGAGCGAACATACTCGTGCTTCCATGAATTGTGACATAGTGGTAGTGTCTTAACAGCCGGTCTTGCAACGTTTGTTCGGAGAAGAATTAAAAGAGAACAAAGAAAACGCGCAATCTGTATCCAAGTTCTGTCTTTTATGCGAACATGCTTGGCGTAGCATTGAGTCGAACCAACATCGTATTGTGCAACGTTGGCGATCCAGTTTATTTCCTGTTATGGATGGAAGGAATGTTCCGCCTATCGCTTCCCTGATATACTCCTCTTTTGTACATATGATATGATGTTTTTGACCGGAGATCATGACAATTGTCCTTATGGACCTTGATTACCATTAAAATCCTGATCAGAGATCTTAAATATGTTAGTCTATTGAGTACTTATTCTTGAATATCTTTATGGATCTGTTCTCTTCGGAAGTCGGACAGGTCTTGTAGAGTTACCCAAATGACATATATGGTCTATTCGTATTCCAAACGTCTTTCTCTAAACTATCTGGATCTTGTCCCACTTTGTATCATCACCAACAGCCTCACCCTGCATGACTCCATGCACATAACTCTCACCAATCAAACTAAACCCCTCGCCCTCTCTCTTCAAAACCAATGGTGTAGGAGACCCTCTAACAATCCAAACTTCATCTCCTACCTCTACAGACTCGACTCCCATCCCAAGGTATCCATTACCAGTAAGAAATGGTCTACGGCCGACATAAGTCATGCTCACTACCAACCCCGGTGGCGTGAGATACAGCGACCCTTGCGCCATCAACATTTGCTTCTCTTGATCGCTGAGTTGTATTTACTCCTTGGCGATGAGACCGAGGTTCATGCACATGGTCTTGATGAGATTGAGGCGGGGAAGGATGCTGAAGGGGAACTTGGCGGATACATGGTCGAGGTAACTCATGTTGCTGATAGCATCCAAGACTAGAGCTTGACCTTCTTCTGGGGAAGGGGCTTCCGTATGGCCAATTAACAGTGCACGCACAAAGAACTGCATCATAGCCATCTGGAAACCTCCCGGTTCGATCTGTGTGGCAGGTCGGTATGACATGTCTGTGTCCAAAACAAGAGTGCGCCAGAAGGCTTCATCCGATGCCTGACCAGTGTGTGAGTATATCTGCTTCATACTGAGCAGAATGTCGGCGTTCATCTTCTGTTGGCCGCGCAAAGCTTCTACGAAGAAGTCTCCCACCTTCTCAACCTTACCGAGACAGAATGCAGAAACATGGAGAGTCCTTCCGTCAACACTAAAGACACGCTCGGTGGAGGTATGGGGGACGTGACCGCTCGCATCCAGAACCCCCATGGAGCGATAACCTGCTCCACAGATGGGATTGATCATTATCGGAGGGAAGTTGGGTACCCAGGACGGAAGACCCGGAGCCTCTCGCACACTAGGAACCTTGACCAGACCCAGATACACGAGAGAGTCGGTGGTTTCAATGATCTTTCTTGCAACGTTTGTCAACAAATCGTTGACTTCAATGTCATAGTCCGGCTCAAACTCTGGGGGAAATGATAGCCCCTGTTCAACAGCAATCTTTTTCATGATGCCGCCCAAGCCATATATGATATCCCTGGGATCTGTCGAACTGAAGGCGAGAGAGGTGACCAAGAACCGAAGAAGCAGAATCTCTGAAGACGGAGGCTGGGTATGCCCAATACCTGCTTCGAAATCCATCGTCTCCAAGACTTGAGCCCACTCACCCTTTTCCCCTTTGCACCATTCTCGGAAAAGACCGATCCTTTCGGCGGCAAACATAGCTGGCTCGGTCGTGAGATTAATCCCAGATGTAGTCTTGGGCATGAGCGAGTACATCTCGAGGTAAAGACAGCTGTAGTGCAAAAACCCAGCAGTGTAGCCAACACAATCGAAGGGTGTAAAGATGCCGTTACAGAGTATGACAACGTCTTCTGTAAGGGAAACTTCTTGGATCACCCAGATTCGCGAGAAGTAGTTACACGAGAACAGTTCATGCAATCCAAGAGCTTCTTCCGTGTCGATAGGTTCCATACCGTATTTCTCTGGCATCCTGGATATAGCATTGTTCAAATCCCAGCTTTGAGAGCGGATCATTCGAATGGTGTGAGGAGCGGACTGTGTGCCGATACGCTCAGCTGCTTTGACACCTGCTTGTAACTCGGGAGTGGCTTTACCGAGCCAGACGATAACACGAGTCGCACTTCCATAGATCTGGTTCATTACCGAGACTTGGCTTGATCGTTCGGTCTGGTCGGATTGGTTGATGCATAATGCGTCTATCCAGATGGAAGTTTCGGGGCATGTAGCTTCGAGTTCAAAGAGTGCATCAAACAAATTTGGTTGAACTTTAAAGGGATGGCCGTTGAGAAGAACGATGGCATTGGAGTCATCTTCAGCAGCCTCGAGTTTCCGCGGTGGCCCCCACGTGTACGACAACGCATTGTACTTGATCTCTGGGCCTAGAAGGTGCGTTGCGAGTGTCACACTTGGGACCTGAGTCTCTGTCTCAGGAAGGACTCCCAGCGAGACAGTCGCTAGACGAAAAGACTTGTTGTCGAGCTGCTCAGAGTAGATTTGCGCCATTATTGTGACTGTTGAGGGGGTGAGACTTGGGTCGGAACGAAAGTGGATGGTTACTCATATAAATATCAGCAGTTTTAGAGTCGTAGCCCTAGCCGCGTGGGGTCTTAGTGAGTTGAGTTTATTTACAGGGGTAAAAAGAAGAGTGAGATTTTAGTAAAGTAAGGGTAGTATTGAAATGCTTGGGATACTGGTACGTGAGTGCAATTGTGGTACGAGGAATATACCGCTGACCAGCAAGTCAATGCCCAGGGAGAACAACAGTGCACTAATCGACCACAAGAGTCGCTCAGATGAGGCACAGGACTATTACAGCAACTGCTTTATTATAATTGACGCGGTAGATCATTTCGTCAAAAAGGCTCTTATCAGCTGCCAAGACGAAACTGGGCCCGATGCTACGTGCCAAAAACTGTCAACTCCTCAACCAGTGTGTCACCCTGTATGTAGTTATTAATAGAAGCGAGAGCCTTGTGGACTTTGACTATGAGTTAAGGGTATAAAAATCCTACAGTGACAGCAAGAGGGCGTTCCTCGTGAGTAACTACATCAACAGGCCTTTAAACTTGGCAACCTACCACATCTCACTGACAGAGCCGCATTCGCGGACCTCGACCCTCTATTTATAGTTGATATGAGTAGTAAAAAGAGTAACATCGTTGTAACTGCACTCTCTGGCAATCGTATGGAGATCCTATTGCATCAGACGTCGATCATTCTGTCAGTGGTTCGGGCGCCACCAATCGGGTTTCTGAGAAAGTGAGACATACATTGTGATTTGACCTGCCGCTCTCATCATCGTGCATATTAGCTTTCCCGTAGTCCGCCCTGTCATTAAAGCTGAGTTAAGGCGAAAGTGAGCTTCCAAGTACATCGTGTCTCAAATATCGGAATTGAAGTGGGATAGTCGAACTACCCTGCTGGATGGACCCATAGAATGACTCACACTTTGACCATGGTTGGTATATAAGTCGTACAAAAGCAACAGTATGATGCGTGACGTGTACCATTACTTACTTTCAGCAACAACACGATGACCGTTCTATCTTCAACCACCTGGCCAGAAGGGCTTCAGCTACATCTTGTCAATACGCACGATGCCTTGGAACAGTGGACTCTCTCTCTTGCCGGCCTCCTCCAATCCTGCGTCAACGATGACCCTCCTTCTTCAGCACTAGGCTTCCACGCTCCTCTCTCAACCACCAAAGCCAGCGCCTTTTGGCTCGCCCTATCCTCTCAGCTCTCCACAACAACTACACTCTTCGTCTTAGCCCGTGGCTCAACAGTAGTCGGAACAGTCCAGCTCGTAACATACACCAAGGCAACCTTTGCACACAAGGTTGAAATCGCCAAGTTGCTGGTCTCTGAGAAAGAAAGAGGTCTCGGGTTGGGAAGGAAATTGATGGAGTTTGCGGAGAGGTATGCGAAGGAGGTTTTGGAAAAGAGTATGATTTTGTTGGATACAGCATCGGACACACCTGCGAGGGGATTTTATTTGAAGTTGGGATATACCGAATGGGGAGTTTGTCCCAATTATGCGACAAGTGCGGATGGTCATATACATGATTGTTCATTCTTTTGCAAGTTCCTGGATGACCAGTAGGCTGGGTGTAACTCTCGACTTTCTTAGAAGTAATTGATTCAATTGCATTGCTACACAACCGTTGTCAAGACACCTAACAATATGCACAAAGTGGCATGTGATAGCCAAGAATAATTCCAGAATACCAGTATAAATGCATTGAATTCGGCCCAGCCACCCCCGAGAATCATCCCATCACGAATTAAGCTCAATCGTACAAGGATTGATTGGTATTCCATTTATCCGCCTTCCAGTCCGGGGTAAACAGCCGCCAAGCAAAGGCCTGATTGAAGCGTCTACTAATTCAGCGGGGGATCGACATGCTAAGATTCTTAGATTGGGGGTTATCCCCGCGTTTAACCTTGATTAAACTTATGACGCCGCATGACATTCGGGAGGAGATGTACCGAGATAGCTATAAAACGTCACATTTCTGCACTTGACATTGTCGCTGCAGTCCATCAATTGAGCTCAATTGACACACTAGGTTCAGTTGGCCAAAATGATTCTCTCCCTCTTAACCCTCGCTTCCCTCACAAGCGCAGCCTGGATTGTTCCAGGCGCGCGCTGGAAGGACACAGACGGCAACCTCTTCAATGCCCACGCCGGCGGTCTGTGTGTCGATCGCGACAGCGGCAAGTTCTTCTGGTTCGGCGAGTACAAGACCGAAGAACAGGAAGAAGGCGGTGGTATCTCCGTCTACAGTTCTTCTGATCTTGCGACATGGGAATCTCACGGTTTAGCGCTTACGCCTGAGGAGGGTCATGAGCATATTTCGCCCGAGAGTATTATCCAACGACCCAAGGTTTTGTATAGTGAGGATACTGGGAAGTACCATGTAAGTGCGGACGTCAATGGTGTATGAGGGAGATGCTGATTGAGTAGATGTGGTGGCATGCCGATGATCGAAACTACAGTCTTTTGCTCCAAGGACTTGCTACGTCGGACAACATCGCCGGCCCGTACGAATTTAACCACGCAATCGCACCGCTAGGAAACTGGTCCCAAGATTTCGGCGCGTTCACAGACTACAAGTCCGGAAAGTCTTACGCTTTATACTCCAACGGCGACCGCGTTGAAGGCAGAGATGTATACGTGAGCGAGTTCAACAGTAATCTGACAGATATCGAGAGTGTCACGCATCGGTTTAACAAGTATGATTTCGAGGCGCCGACTATCCTCCAGACGGAGAAGAGTTACTGGACCCTTATGAGTCATAAGACTGGTTATCGACCTAACAGTAAGTTGTGAGATACAGTGGGTAGAGATTGGGGTGCTAATCTGGATAGATGTTGTCGCTATGAGAGCTGATAAACTCGAGGGTCCTTGGTCGCAGCCATTCTTCGTTGCTCCAGCTTATACCAGGACTTTTAGTACTCAGTCTGGATTCTCTTGGAGGATTAACGGCACTAAGAAAACTACTTATCTCTATATGGCCGACCAGGTAAGCCTCCTCCACTCTTTAAGTAACTCAACTGACAAATGCAGTGGGATCTTCCTTCGATTTGGGAAAGTCGCAACGTTTGGCTTCCTATTGAGATTGATGAGAAAGAAAAGAGTCTCAAGGTTGTCTGGCATGATATTTACGATCTGAACGTGTAAGTGCGATTGGCATATGATGTGGATGAGGCTAACGGCTGTAGGAAAACTGGTGAATGGAAGCCTGTCAAGGGAAAGACTTATCCCGCTAGTAAGGCTAAGCTTGCCGGAGATGCGTTCCTCCAAGAGGCTGTAAGTTGATGTATTGTATAGCGAGAGAACAATACTGACCTGGACAGACCTTCGGAACGGACCATGTTATTGCAACTGGAATCAAGGGCAACGACAGCACAATCACCTTTGAAGTAGAAGGCAAAGGTGCTGATCAATGGGTCTCATTCTACCACCAAAGTATATCCCCCTCCCCTCCACCCCTTTCCTTACTCAGCTAACACCCAACCTAGACATCGACGACATGGGCTTCGGCGACCAACCAATGGGTCAACCCGACCGCATCAACGGAACATGGGCCGTCCGACGTATCAGCAGTGTCGTCGTTAACAATGAGACTGACACGGTACACACTCTGTTCCAGAAGGATACGCACAAGGGAATTATTCTTTCTACACCTTTGCTGTTGCCTTTGAAGAAGGGTAAGAACTCGATTACTGTTGGTGGTCTTGATAATGGCAAGGGACATTTTAAGGGGGCGGATTTGGATAGGATTGTTGTTTATCCTCCTGAGAAGAAGAAGGAGAAGAGGTTCTTTGGACTGTTTTAGAGGTGTAGTGTGGTAGGTTAGTATGAATGAGAATCTATATGTACTCGAGGATTGAGTTCTGCGATACCTTTGAAGGTCTGTTTGGGTGTGATGGTGGTCTTGTCACAGAAACAATCGACTACAGCTACCCAGAAGGAGTAACTGATTTCATGGTGATCTATTGGTCCAACTCATAAATTTCTCGGCGAGAATGCTGGGCTGTGTTTTGTTCGTCGAAATGTAAGAATCACTGTTGCGCGCTATAGTGAGACATTCTTGCTACGTGGGCGAGGCTCAGCTGCTGCAGAGGACATGTCCTAGGCCACCGCTATCGCCAATAAATGTTTCTTAGAGTCTCAGCCTCACTGGTACCGTAACATACTTTGCCTCCAATCCAAAATAAGGTCCAAGTGATCTGTTTGTCATATTTTCAATGTCATCAAATGGAACCACCTCATTGAGTCGCCTCAATAGGGGTTTATATAGTATATAAAATATTGAATACAACAGGAAAAACAACAAAATTGGAAAGTACCATTGCAATGCCTCATGCATGATGGCAGGCTGCAGAGCACTACCACTTTGGCCATTATGCCTTGTTGCCCGGTTCAAAAGTAAGATAAAGTATCCGGCTTGTAACAGCAAAAGTTTCTCACTAATATCAAATCTCGTTGTTTCTGCTCTTACCTTTCTTTCCACGGGTCTGCTACTGAAGAAAGTTACAACAAATAGTCCAGCCGCAATGGAATCTACAAGACCTATTCTTTCGACTGCAGGTTGTGTCAAGTCATGGGTACAAAAGTTTACTAATGATCCGCGGGAAAGTTTCTTTAATCAGTTCGTTGAATCGGATGATACAAGGTTCGTCGAGATAGGAGAAGTAAACACACGAACAAGCCATTTCCAACTAGCCCATAGGATGTTAACGTTCCATCGCAGCATGATAACGACATCAAATATACAGTTGTCCCGCTCAAGTCAAATGAGTCCAATGGAGGGCCAGATCTTTCCGAGTTCTTTCAAGTATAATCTTCACGTCTGCCATGATCATTGCCGCTGACCTTTTTCTAAGCTTCCCCGAGAGGATGGGCCGCGAAATACCCTCCGATTGATGTGCGTAATGAAGATTGCCTCTAACAATATTACTTACGAGTACTAATCTAATTCCTATAGCATCGTGCCATTCAACACGGAAAACGATAATGCTCCGCCCCTATCGTGGAAAGGATTTCGAGAGCATCTTGACTTGCTGCATCTTCAAGAATCTTTCATCTGCTCTGAGAAAATGCAGACGCCCCCCACATGGTTTGAGGTTCCATTGCAATCAGGACTAAACGGTGAGCATGATGTTGTGATACATGTTTCTGTTAATATCCAGATCGGCAAGTTAATGGTCGTCTTTATAGGCTTCGTTGTAAAGCTAAATAGATGGGATTCAAACCTTGCCAATTTCAGTATATCCGTTGTCCACTCTCCCATCAGCAGAACGACGCACATCATGGCACATATGCTGAGCAAGGTTGGTGTGGAACATCTCCTCCACCGATTACAAGCCTTAAAGTCCATTGCTTGGCATCCTCTTCTGGTTCCCCTCATCCTAATGGAGCAGAGGATGAATGGAACTGTAGAGAATCTTTCCCTCATCAGAGACTCTGTATATGCAATTGGGAAAAGGATAGGGACACACAAGAACTATCGCGGCAACAAACGTTACGAAGAACCCCACCACTATGCCTACGGCGAAAGGGTCTGGGAGCGACTCCATGAACAAGATGATGGCTTTGAGGCTGCCCCAGGAAAACTAACTTCGATCGTTTCAGAGTGTGTTATGATTGAGGCCAAGTGTCACATAAATGAGAGTCTCCTTGATTGGCTATATGGGCTGAATCATAGACTTTCCGACGTTGACGCATACGAACAGTTTTGCAAGACGACACATGATTCGATTATGATTAAAATCTCAAATTTTATAACGTGGTCTAGAAACACCCGATCTCGAAGTGTCTATCTCGCCAAGAGGGCAGAGGCGCAGATGCAAGCTGTAAGTAACTGGATTTGAACGTGAGTTGCCTACGAAGGAGCAGCAGGTCAATTAACCGGATACAGTGTCAAAATCTCATGTCACAACGTGACAACGCCATGAATCTAAAACAGACGGAAGCAGCACTTCGAGACAGTTCTGATATGAGAGCCATAGCATGGGTTACGCTTGCGTTCCTACCAGCGACATTTGTGGCGGTGAGATCTCTATTTATTGCGAGATATACCTCTTCTGACTTGGTTAAGACATTCTTTAGTACCTCTTTCTTCAATTTCGAGCAGCAAGGTCGCCATGTTTCTGATTGGATTTGGCTTTATTGTGTTGTTTCTGTTATACTTACTGTTGGTGTTCACGCGGGTTGGGCGTGGTGGATCAGGAAGGAAAGGAGAGCTTGAGATCGGAAACACTATCAGACTCCAAGGTTACTCTGTAAGGGATGGATAACCATGTCTCTTGTAGGACGTGAGGACCTTCTTCAGGATAAAGTTCATCATAAAAGATAGCTCTTAAATGACAGTTCGTGTGATCAAAAGTGTTGTTCAATGAAGTGCGTATAGTGGACATCTTATCACCAGATATGTCACTAGCAGACCCCGAGTAGTGTGACCTTAGTGGAAGCTCTTGCCTGTAGTTATTTCCAGTGACTATTTGAACGCGTTGTCAAGGCCAAGATTGAGACGAAGGATCATTGAATAGACTATTCACCCCAATCGAGGAGCCAGTGCCAACCGCAAGGAGTAGACTCGCTTCTCTATTAATTAACCGTCATTGTCTGATCTGTCAAAATCGCCTAACGATTATTCCTAGTCGCCTTCCCTTCAATTCGAGAACAACTGTTTGTTGACTCTATGTCCGTAGCCGTGCCCGCGATGCCGTCACGAACAAACAACTCGTTCGTCTATACGAGCGCCAACAAACAAACCCATTGTCCCGTGATCACCACCTCTTGTCACAGCTGCGAACATAGAAGCAGTGATACAATGCACGAACAAGTATCACCATGGCCTAACATAAAACTCCCACGAGCTTCCACAACTCGCTCTCTTCAAACCAGTCAATTAACAACTCTTGACTTACATCTTCACACCAACACATCAAGGTAAGTCAATCAACAACTCTCAATCAACTCTACTGACAGAAGCAAGGTGAGACAGGATGATGGAAATCTTCTACAACTGGCCCAAGGCCCTCCCCGCCAAATCGCACTGGCCAACCCGTCTTATCCCCTTCCTTCTCCTGCTCATCCCCCTCGGCGCCTCTCTTCCCTGCATCTGGCTCCTCTTCTCCGACATTTGGTTTCAAATCTTCGGCACTCTCTTCGTCCTTCGATACACCCGTCTTTTTATACATCTCCTTGGTTCATACCTCTACCGTCCCTTTTCACCAAGCCCATATCCCAACTTCACCCGTGGCGATGTCACGGTTATTCTTCCAACTATTGACCCCCGAGGCCCTGACTTTGAAGAATGTGTGAGAAGCATTCTTGCGAATCATCCAGCTTCTATACTGGTCGTCACCGTTGGCGATGTGCTGAAGCAGGAGTGTATTAATGTCATACAGGAACTAGTCGCTAATGGATCGCACACAAGAATTTCCATCGCTGCGCTTTCGGAACCGAATAAACGTCATCAAATCGCTCACGCAATGCCCAACGTCACAACAGCTATTACAGTACTCGCTGACGATCATGTTTTCTGGCCAGCTAGTTTTCTTCCCGAAGTCCTCGCTCCCTTTGAGGATGACAACGTTGGTGTAGTCGCTACCAAAAAGCGCGTTCGTCGTACTGCACCTGGAATTTGGTCTTGGGAGTCTATCGTCAACTTCATCGCTTGCAACTACCTCCAACGTCATAACTGGGAACTTCGAACTTCTAGCGCTATTGATGGAGGTGTCTTTGTCGTTTCCGGCCGCACAGTAGCTTATCGCACAGAATTCCTCAACGATATTGATTTGCTCCAGATGTTCTGTCATGAAAAGTTCTTTTTCGGTCTCCTTGGTGGTGATGGACTTGGACCTGATGACGACAACTTTCTTACTCGAGAAGCTATCAAGAAGAAGTGGCGTATCTTCTTCCAGGACTCTGACGACGCAACTATTGGAACTACCCTTGGTGAGTGGCCCAAGTTCAAGGATCAACTTATGCGCTGGGCTCGTACTACCGTTCGCAGCAACCCCGTCATGCTCCGCGATCCAATCTTTCTCTTCCGATATCCCTGGAGTTTTTTCATGGTCTACTGGGCCGCTCTGTTCAACTTTGCTCTCCTCTGGGATGCCGCGCTGATCTTCACTCTCTTCATGAGCAAGTACGGCGGCATGGCTGATATCGCACTTCTTCTCATCTTCATGTTCTGGAGCAAGGTTGTCAAGCTGATTCCGCATTTTCTCAAGTATCCCCAGGACTTTCCTCTGATGGTTTGTCAGATTGTGTTTGGGTATTTGCACAGCTTTATCAAGCTCTGGGCTTTGATCACTTTCTGGGACTGTGGTTGGAGTGGACGCGATTTGGAGGGTGTTGGACAGGCTGGGCTTGATACTCGGTTTACTTGGATTAACCCGATGGCACATCAGTGGGGTCACTGAGTATGAGTATGTAACTGGTGAGTAGGTGACCGCGATGGGAGTTGGTCTGTGTTTGGTACCGGCTGGCCTGTTGATAGAGTTTGAGATACTCCAGATAGACTTGACAATTGACAAGCATGTTCTTTAAGAATTGACTTGACGTGAAAGACTTGAGAACAAGTGATAAATTATAAGGTCTTTTGAGACTTGAATGACTGACTCTAATATTCTTGCACTACAGTGTGTCCTAATTGTGTTGATTTGAACTGTGCGACTTGATGGCTGACCTTCAAAAACCTTAAATAAGTGCGTCCTAGTTCTTAAAATCCGGATTCATCTCCTCCTCCAACTCATAGTAAGCCTGAAATTCACAATAACAAACCTCAGGATCACTCTCAACATCAAAATTAAAATCCGCCTCCTCATCCTCAATGAGCACCTTCTTGCCCCCCGCAGCATCAGCAAGCAACTGCACCCGACAACTGTTCTCCATAGAAGTATACAGCCACGCAGCTTCATCCACCGTTTGTCCAACTGTCAAGATGCCATGGTTCCTGAGAATACAGCCTTTGCCCTTGGGTCCCATTGCTGCGGCGATGCGCTCTCCTTCTTCGCTGCCGAGAACAACACCACCGTACGCATCATAAACGCTATGAGCGTCACCTCGGAATTTACAAGCATCCTGTGTAAGCATTTCTAGTCTTTTTCCAAAGACAGAGTACGCTTTGCCGTAGATACTGTGTGAATGACAAATAGCATGTACATCCTCTCTAGCCTTGTGAATACTAGCATGGATCAAAAAGCCCGCTGAATTCGGTGGTCGGGTTCTGTTGCCACCAATGACTTCTCCATCTAGGTTGACAAGAATCATATCACTGACTTTCAACAAGCCAAAGTGTCTGCCTAGAGGATTCGTCCAGAAGGCATTGGGAAATTCGGGGTCGCGAACGGATATGTGTCCGCTCATGCCTTCGACGTAGCCTTCGCGATGCCAATGGCGGAATGCGGCGGCGAGATGTTCGAGTTGCCATTTGCGGTGGGAAGAAAAGTTTGGATGTTTGGGGATTCCTTGGAGGACCACTGAACCGTGGGACATGGCTTGGAGGGGGGTTTTGTTTTTGAGTTCATGGCCGTGGGAGGAAGTCTTTGGCTGGATAGCCATAGTGGTATCGGGTTGAACTGCGGTCGGAGCCATGATGAGTTGTCTTAATAGTGATGAGATGAGGTTGATGATTGTTGAAAGGTAACCAAACAGACTCTTTGCAATTTATACCCTATGCACCCTATGTCATCAAAAAGGCGCCCTCTAAATACCGTTTAGCCTCGTCTTGTCATGCGGGGAAATGACTTATACCCGGGTGCTTATCATAAAGCGGGACCGGATAAGATCCGGTTGGGGTATCATTAGACTTGCTCTTATAAGGCGTCAACTTGCTAATTACTAATAAATCCAAGCTTCTTGCTATGTGTTGTGTTGTTTGGCTTTGCCTATCGCGCCGTTGCCAAGGCGGACCAACTCGGCTATGAACCGGCTTAACTCTTGTATCGAGTCAATATCGGAATCTGATGATTGGGGGTGCTGGAAGGGCGTGATTGATGATGCGAGGATATCCAAATCGGCTTGTGCTACTTTGTCCAGTGGGTGGATCAGTATGTTGATGAACAAAGCCAGCGCTGCTAAAGGTATGTAATACGCCAGATGTCTGTTCAAATTAGCATTACCCACATCTTGTGCAATTATAACTAACCCAAAGACATCCTGTTCCAATAAGTTCTCCTCTTTAAACATTTGTAGCGTTGTTCGACTTGCTTCGAGTGTCAAATCACTACTCGAATGATAAACACTATGTAAATCATCAGGTAAACTCTCATCAGCTGCATAAGCAGCACCACATCTTCGGATAGCTGTATGAATTATAGTCGTTAGGTAGTTATACTCTAACTGTAAATGGATCCGTCTTCGTTTGTGCAGCGATGTCATTTGTGGCTTATCTGGTGAGGGGGATAGTTTTGGCCGGAAGACTAGAGGGATCCTTTGTCGCCATGTTTCGAGATCGAGGTCTAGTTGACGCACATGGCACAATATTGTACCATCTTGAAGGTTCGGGCTGGCGAGTGAACAAAGGAAGAGACATATCTTTTCTTTAAGAAGACTAAGTTGTAGGTCTTGAGGAAATTGGATCATGGAAGGATCTGGATGCGGTGTGTATATCGCATGTGAGTCTTGTGGCAGGGTCAAATCGCAGTAATCTCTGGTAAGAAGAGGCGGTCGACCAAAGCGAATGGAAATATCTTTGTCGAGGATGTAGCAAAGCCAGAACAAGTTACGCATATGTTTCTGGCGATGTTGATCAGAAGGCGGGCCATGGTAAAAGCAGTGTCCTTTCAAGTCGTAGATGATGCGACAAGCGATAGAGTGAAGTATCGCTGCGTCTTCCCACTGTCCTGATAGACTTCTGTAGATGTGCTAGATTGTCAACAGCAGTAGGCGAAACAGGGCAAGGCAAACTTACTAGCATAACTGACATTTCCAGAGTTTCGGCGGTACTTTCTTGAGGTTTCTGTATAAGGTGTCTCTGCGCTTTGTCGGCGTAAATGCTGCCGTCTAGTAATGTCGAGGCCTCGATGTTCTGGAATTTGGAACACATGGCTACTGCAGCCAGAATAAACGCTTCTGATCCATATACCGTCTGAGGGCTGTAGGCCGCGTTAACAACCTCTTCAATGGAAGCAGGATCCATGACAGGATACATGGATTGCCACTGAGAATGCAAGAACGAGCTCAGCAACTCTTCCACTACCTGCCTCTCAGGCAAAGCTAGCCTCGGATGAGGCAAAGACTCTGAAGACCGGGTTCCAAACAGGTGAAAGTTGTTCAATTCTGGTCTTTCACCAATCTTCGATGCCATCCAATCGACTCCTTTCTCAGCGAAGATCGGGATGCCCTTGAAGTACCAGTATTGGCCGAAACATACTTGATTCTGTACCTTCCTTACGGAGCAATAGGCTTGAGGTGTCACTGATGGAGACTCAACCTGAGCTGTTACAGTAGTAGCTGATGACAAGGGTGTTATGTGGTTCACGAGTGCTGGTGAAGTTCCAATCGATGAACGAAGGTATTCGACGGTCTTCTCGAGCTCCGTAACCCGACGTGTAAGTGCTTGGACTTGACTTATAAGCGCAACCCTACCAACATGTTAGTTACTGAAGGTCAATCCAGGAAGGAAGGACTACAGGTCATCGGGTCTCTTCCTCTGCGACTCTCGCGTAAGCGCACAGTCCAAGTCGTGATCCGCACACCACTCGCATGGTAGGTTGGGATCAGGCTTTATGCATTGGATCTTGGCACTGTTAGCAACGATTGGCTGGTGATAGAAAGATAAGGGAATATTACCTTTCGTCTGAAGCACACGTCACAGGCCCTTTTGACAGGCATTTTGTTACAGTAGTCGCATAAGGTAGTAGAGAATGGTGTCACGGTAGTTCTTAACGGGGGATCGGAGTCCGGGTGGTATTTAACAGGGTCCTGAGCTAACTTAACTCTAGGCTGAACTGAGACAAGTGTCTTACTAACAGGACAAGGTGATTGGTAGAATGAGTCACGGAGTCCGAACGCCGCTGACAGAGATGGCGCTACTGCAGGACTGTTTCTGTCTAACCAATTATACATGAGAGATGACTTGCACACTTTATACACAGAACTTCAAGACCCAAACGTCACCCAACCGCTCATTATCCTCCCCAAGACCACCATGGACAATCACCCCGTTTTCGGTGACATCAGCATCGAACCATCCTCTTGCAGCAGGTCCATCACCAGTCTCTACTTTCTGCCAGATAGCTTCCTCAAGATCAAAAGCCCAGACATCGGATAACATCTTTCCAGCGCCGGCGTGGCCTAGAGAACTTGGGTCTCTCTCGCCAAACATAGTGAATAAGTATGACTTGCTCTTGATTGAAACGGGAAGGAGGGCTGAGACGCTTCTTGCTTCGGGACCTTCTTTACCATCAGGTTTGAACGTGACAGTAGACCAAGATGAGCTTTTGATGTCGAAGATGTCCAGTGCACCGCCTTGCTCTGTCTTCCCATCAAAGCCATTCATTCGATAGATCTTCCCATCCAAAAACGCAATTGATGCTCCACCCCGAGCAGGACCAGGTGCAGAAGGTAACTCAGTCCAAGACTTCTTTTCAACGTCAAAAACCCAAAGATCGCTCAGTCTACCTTGTTCAGGACATCCAGAGTGGATATAAATCTTATCAACGCCATCAGATGTGATACAATGGTAGCTTCGACCCGCGGGAAAGGGTGCTGATGTAGCGGGAGTAATGGTAACCCATGTGTTCGTGGATGTGTCGTAGCACCACAACGACCCGGCTTCTTCAATTGGCTTCATCTCCAACCCGCCGCGACCCGAAGATATGTAGATCTTGGAATTGATCGTTGTGCTTGGGGAGCCGACCCGTGGAGTTGGTGCGTTGGACGGTACTGAGAGAGTTTGGGCAACATCTTGGCTGGTGTTAGTGAGAGTGGTGCTGACATGGGGTATATTTACCTTGAGTGCTGTTGATATTGACTACATCGACTCTGTTATCAACTGGTTCTCGGGGAAGTAATTCTCCACCGAAGATAAAGGCTTTCTGGTTGACGATAGATACAGCCTGAGAAGATCGGCTCAGTCGTTTGCTCGAAGTAACGAGACTCCAACTAGCAGAGAGTGTCCTCGAGGAAGCCATAGCGACTACTTGGATTTATGGATGGATTATAATATTAGAATGGGGAGCAGAATCCATCGAACATTCTTTACGAGGTCTTATATAAGTGATATCTATTCACAACTACTATCTACCCATCAAGGTATCGGACTCCGAACGCCGCTGACAGAATGGATATATGGGTCTATTCCTGCGGACTGAAGATCAGATTAGATTAGATAAACCATAAGTCCGTAATCGCTTAGATTAACTTATGGAAGGCCTATCCTAAGATCTCTTAAAATTATGAGACACACCTACTCTAAACAATTGTTTACGCTGAGTCAATTCGGTGAATGAGTCACTGAAGTCAGTACCTTCAGCTGTGATATTAAACGCTGCAGCCAATCAAATATAAGTAGATATGCTGACTACAAGATTCTAGCCAATCAGAAGCTCTTCGTGATGTTATGCCATATTCTCCGCTGTCAGACAATAAAGGTTCGATCTCAACTACATTACTTCGCTGTCATTCTCCGGTCTTCAACATCATCACTATCTCTCACTTAATTCCCTACCATGACTCAATACACTCCATGCTTCGACAAAGCCTTCGCAGAAACTCTCTGTGACTTACAAGTCCCCAAAAGCATCAAATTCTCACCCAACGGCGAGAAGATAGTTTACTCAACTTCTCTGTCAGGAGGTCAACGAAAAGGCAAGATTACAGAGCGCTATCTGCAAAAGGCTACTTAGGCTAACCGTATGTGAAGGCAAAAATCATGTGTCAACGTTGTGGATCGCGACGAACGAAGCCAATTCCTCACGGAAGTTGACTTCGGGAAAATATAACGACACGTCCCCAACTTGGCGCCCACACGATAATAGTCGTATCGCCTTCTTATCTGATAGGGCTAAGCCGGGTGAAAGCTCTGCCATTTGGCTTCTTTCTTTAGAGGGAGGTGATCCCGTTCCTCTTACGAAGGAAGATAACGAGCAGAGTATTGAGTCTTTTGCCTTTTCACCAGATGGCAAAAGGATCGCGTATGTCTCGCCGGATGAAAAAGATAAAACCGAGGGTGAGGAGGATGAGAATGAAAAGCCCGAGGTTTGGGGCGAAAAGTGGGACTATGCCCGGCTTAGGCTTCTCGACATATCAACTCTCGACACTGGAGAGCCCTTCGACACGAGAGTTGTGGTCGGAGGTAATCGGCACATCGGAGAAGTCGCTTGGAGCCCTGACGGAAGGTCTCTAGTCTTCTTCAGTACCCAGAACCCTCATATCGAAGAGGCGATGTTGACGGGCACTTCGATTTCAACGGTTGATGTGAGAACCGGCGAGGTCAAGCGTCTCTGTACGATCATGAACGAGCCTTATAATTTAATTTGGGCGCCCGATGGCAGGATCTACTTTATCACAGGTACGAGGGTTGACCTTGGTTTTGATCAGTTCTAACATCATCACAGGCACACCGTCAGATACAGACTCTGGGGGAAGAGCAGTATATTCAATCGACCCAGCGGCCTCAAATACTAAGTTCACTCGCGTTGCATACGGCCTCAGAGATGATGCCGACGATATGAGGATCGCGAATGACAAGATATACGTAAACCGCCAACGTAAAGCCAAGAGTCTCATCAGCAGTATGGATGGTTACGAGCTTTTCGCTGAGACCGATATTTGGGCTTGGGATATCCACATAGACCCAAAGGGCATCCCAAGACTAGTGGCTAGTCTTTCGGACGTTAACACTCCCTACGAAGTCTTCCTCATCGGGGATCACCACTTAAGTCGGGTCAAAGTCTCCAATCATGGTGAAGCACTTAAAGACTACGCCTTTAGCTCTTTCAACACATTTACTTGTCAATCTTCCGATGGAGAAGTCGAGTTAGATGGGCTATACCTTGCCCCGACAGGAGCAAAGTCTAACGAGAGTCCAGAAGGACAAAGGGAACCAAAGAAACCTTGTCCAACGATCGTTTTGATCCATGGTGGCCCCAGAGATCGCGACTGCAATAGCTTCGATACCACGTGCTTTAATTGGGCGCCTTACCTTCTTTCCAAGGGCTATGGTGTTCTTCTTCCTCAATACCGAGGTGGATCAGGTAGGGGTAAGCACTTCGCCATGTACAGCATCGGTGGACAAGGCAAATACGATTATCAAGATATAATCACTATCACGGACGCTGCTATCAACGAAGGCCTTGCCGATCCCAAGAGGCTCATGGTCGGAGGGTGGAGTCAAGGTGGTCTCTTGACATACCTCTGCAGCGTGCGCAACGGTGACCACGGTCTAGGATGGCGCTTCAACGCCGCGATCGCAGGCGCTGGAGTCGTCGATATCGAGAGTCTTGCAATAACGGCCGATTTAGGCTCGACTTACGAAGTTGAACTCACAGGGGGTCATACGATCTGGACATTGTCACGAGATGATACAAGAAATCGTCAGGGTAGTGCTATTTGGGAGGTATTCGCCGCGATGAAACGGTCTTATCGTGAAGGGGAACCTGTTATCCCGCCTATGCTGATTTTGCACGGTGAGAAGGACGAACGGTGCCCGTTTTCGCAGGCGGAGGGGTTTAGGAGAGCTTTACGGCATTATGGTCTAACGTGCGAGTTTGTGAAATATCCTGGTGAAGGACACGGTATTGAGAAGCAAGCTAACTGGCTTGACATGTTGGAAAGGGTCGGGCGATGGTGTGATACGTTCATCGGGGACTCAGAGACATCCTTGTCGATGCGATGAGAGACGGATGGTAGGTGATGAAGTTAGGTTCTTGGCTAAGGCCTTAGCCTTTGAAACATAAAGTGCATAAGAGATGAATAAGAGACGAAATACTTTATTGACTTTATGCAACTTTATATGAGTAACAAAAAGGTTCCGCTTCCTGGACATACCAGACAGTCGATGAATTCAATTAGCTGGAGGATTCAAGATATGTGAAGGGAAACAAAAGTAAGGCAGCCAATGATATAGTATCTATACATTCACTATACTAGTCTTTTAAGAAAAAGAGAATAGCGGAAAATAAAACGGTTTAATCCCCGTCGGAAACATTACATAAAGGATCAAGCTATATTTATCTTTTCATCTTCAGGGAACAATCGTCCGATACAGGGTAGTTAGATCGATGAAGAATTACAAATCATAGTCCCACCTCGCCCAAAGTGGACTAGCCTTTACGGATCGATATTTACCGATACGGTAATTGCTATCATTGGTCAATGAAGCTTCAGATCGTCAAGTGGAACCGGTAAATGCCTCGGCACGGGAAATGCCACACTCCATAATGACGATTGTCACGGAGTGATATAAGAGCCCGTAAAAGCTATATTAAAACCCAACACTTGCCAAGCTCATAGAATATCCAAACTCACATCCTTCTTGTCCAACCATATTCACAGTCATCATGGGCCTCACAGTTCACCACCTCCAAGTCTCCCAATCAGAGCGCATCCCCTGGCTCTGCGAAGAACTCAACATCCCCTACGACCTAAAACTCTACAAACGCTCCCCCCTCCTCGCACCACCAGAGTTCAAAGCCTTGCATCCCATGGGCGCAGCACCCGTCATCCAAGATGACAACCTCACCCTCGCCGAAAGCGCCGCTTGCGTAGAATACATCTCGCAAAAATACGCTTCCGGCAAACTCTTCGTCCCACCATCCTCCCCAGCATACGCAGACTTTCTCTACTGGTGGCACTTTACACCCGGCACACTGTTTCCCGCACTGGGAAGAATCATGTTAATCCAATCCGCCAAGTTACCTGATGACATGCCCGCTGTGCAGTTTGGTAAAAAGAGATATAACCAGGCTTTGAAGATGTTGGATGATAGACTTGCCAAGAGCGAGTGGCTTGCGGGAGAGGAGTTTAGTGTTGCGGATATCATGGTTGTGTTTCCGCTTACTACGATGAGATATTTCTCGCCGTATAGTTTGGAAGGATTTGATAATGTTTTGAAGTATTTGGAGCGAGTCACAGCACGGGAGGCGTATAAGAAGGCTATGGAGAAGATTGATCCTGGTATGGAGCTTGCTATTGGGGCGAATCCACCCAAGAGCCCTTTCAAGCTGTAGGGTTTGATGCGGAAGGATTGATGGCAAGTGTGTAGATCTCTCAACTCAAGTTGCATCTCAATTGAATGAATGAATATCTTCGGTATAATTATCTATCCGTCACTCAGCCTCAATGACTTTCTTGTCGGTCACGACCAACCGAGGAATGCTATGCTTGAACACATTTCCTGGATCATACCGTTCCTTCAGTTCCAAAAGCGACTCATAATGCTTTCCATAAACCCTCTTCAAATCCTCTCCATGCTCACCCAACGCGACGTACGATCCCTCCAGCACATTTTCCGCATCTTCCCTCTCCAGCTCCGCTTTAACCTCACGACCCCACTTCACCCTCTCCTCAGGCACATCCTTGTCTTTGGTAATGGCGTAAATCTCAAGCATATGATGTCGAGCTCTTGTTCCAAAGACTGATTTGACAGGTTCTTGGGCTGAGAGGAGAGTGTGGTGTGCAAACATTGCGCCGCCCCCGGGAGCGTTTGCAGAGTACTTGCTGAGAATGGAGATTGTCTTTGGGGTGAGAGCTTTGAAACTAACTGTAAAAACACGGCCGAGGAATGGTCCTGCAAAGGCTTTGTCGTTTTTTGCTAGAAGTTCGGCCATGGTTGTTTCTTCTGTGGATTGCATGATGCAGGGCGCTGCACTTGCGATGTTCTTGATCCATACATGGCCTTCTTCTTTATCTCCATGCCAAGTTGCTCCGATCATTAGAACAGTTCCCAAGTTTGGAATCTCGAGGATAAAGGGCTGGAGTTGAAGGTGGACTGGTAGTTGATCTGTCGTGAGGAGATTTTCATAGTAGTCGGTGTAGGTGGATAGAGTTTTAGGTAAATCACTTGATTCAAAGATTATAGTCGATGATAGAATCTGAATGGTTAGCAGAGGTTTTGAACGATAGGAAATGACATACCGTGCTGATAGGATAGACCTTGATAGTTAACTCAACGATAATCCCGATTGATCCGCCACCACCCCGAATACCAACAAGCATCTCTCCATCAGCATCCCATATCTCCCCACTCGCATTAACAACCTTTGCACCGAGAATTTGATCAACACCCATTCCATAATGCGATGTAAAAGCCCCGTAGCCGCCGAGCGTAGCCCATCCGGCATATCCGACCGAAGCGATCGTTCCACTAATCAATCAGCGACATCCTATTCATGAGGAGAGTACTTACACAGGCGTAGTCAAACCCTTTTTACCTAAGACTTCACAAAGCTTTCCACTTAGAATTCCACCGCCGACTTTCGCAGTTTGTTTATCATCTGAGATGGTTACGTGCTTTATATCTCGCATGTCGATGACTAGTGCTCCTTGGACAAGGGTACGGGAAGCGCAGTCATGACCGCCAGTTCGGACGCAGAAGTCGATGTTGTTTTTGAGACAGAATTGGAGGATTGAGGAGACGTCTTGTGCGGTTTGGGGTCTGACGGTTGCTAGAGTTTGGACGGGTTTGTCGATGAAACATTCTTGGAGTTTTGTATACTCTGGATTATCGGGTCGGTAGAGCCTAGCTTGAGTGTTTGAAAGGTGAGCTTCCAACTCCGTCAGTACCTTCGATGAGTCCATAATGATAAGATGATTAAGACGAGAGTACAAAATCAATTCGGCACCTTTAGCAGAATTTATATCAGCAAGTAGTCCACGGAAGCTGACGGCTGACAAACAGCCACATCGATTGTAAGACAACCATATTCCGAGACATCCTGCTCAAAACTCCAATCATCGCTCAATCAATACGCCGGAGTCTTGTCAAGGGCGGGGTCATGCAGATCTACTTAGTGCTTACCTTGCGTCAAAGGAAAACACCGAGAATGTCAATACGCCGCGCTTCGTACACCATTCCTTTTGTATGGTATCAACCCAAAATTAATTACTGTCTGTGGGTATTCTTATCACATCTTAGCTCACGGAGCTTTGTGCTAGCGCCAACACAATGGAGCCTGAAGAACAAATGAGCGCCTATATGCCAAGAGCGTTAGGCGTGTTTGCCTCCACTTTTGGCACTAGAACCCCGTCTTACCGCCCTGTAGCCCCTGGAATAAATTCATGTATTTTTCTTTACCGTCCAGAACACTCATGGTGCTTCAGTCACAATGCAGCTCTTCCGATCTTTCCCAGTGTTGATAATCTGGTTTCTTTGGGGAATCAGATTGTCATCAGCAAAGGATTCCCTCTTCCAATTTCAGGCACTGGATGTCTCCTTTCTGAATAAGGCTAGCGATGCCTGTATTGCAATCTTTACCGTCAACGCCCCATGCCCATCCATAGCTAATTTTGGATTGAACACAGAGCTTTCTCTCGATATAATCGAGTCGAAAGACCTTCTACAAGGCCAATTACTCAGTAGCTTGATCAGCTTACAGGACTCACTCAAGGGACAATGCGGCTCAAAAGTCAGCTATAAACATTACTCTGACGGTTCTATATGGAAGCCTGTATATGCTATGGAGGAAGCAATTCAGGATGTGGCAGTCGCGTATATGAGTAAAGGGTCAGTCTGGAATGAATAACCACTTCATACTCCTAGCCATGCTAACAATAGTCGCAAAAAAATAGAGTCCAGGAGTACTGCGACATGTGGTTTCAGATGCCGCCCAAGCATGGAGCCTTTTGCGACGAATGCTACAAAATCATCTTGTGGGAAGATACTCCATCATCATTATCAGAGGACACCTTGAAATGTGATATAGAACAGTCCACAAACCCACACCAACCACTGGTAATTTTATCGTAAGTGTCTTTGAAGAGAAGAGTTAAAGGTCTTACTGACATATTCAAGTCCAACCTGCAACCCAAAGCATACTATTAAAGCTGGCGAAAGGTTCCTCAGTTTTAACTATTATAGACGTGCCGAGTAAGAATCAACGACCGAATTGGGAGAACTCAATGAAAAGCTAATATGACATTTTCATTAGGAATGTGCCAGATATCCCTATAGCCAATGGTACCCGTACGGACTGTTGGAATTATCTCTGGTGGGATGAGAAGAAAGCGGGCAGTCCTCCTGACTGTCGTGAAGTAATAGACCGGTACGAACTGAACTCCGAACAATTCTTCCTCTACAATCCCAGTTTGGACCAGAATGTGACGGTGGAAGGGACACCTACCTACGACTTTCCCTGTACGATTTCCCCATCTGTTTCATATTGCATACATCTCGAGAGTCCAACACCCACGCTGAAGTAATTTCTCGTCTATCCATTTTCTCGAGCTCGAGGCGGAATTGCGAATTGCCTAGGTGGTTTGGGGCATAGGATCCTTGCAGTACCCAGTCACTCCAGAGCAGGATTAAGATGGAGTTGATGTATAGATACAACTCGTCTTTAATGGAGGATTGCAGCCATTATACTCTGGGCACGCACCACCACCATGAGACGTTCGAAGACTAGCACGGTTACGGCCTTCATCGGGAAGGCAAGTCGAAATCAACCTTTTCTCAATCTGTGGCAACCGGCGAAACAGCGCAGCCAACGGATGTCATCTGATATCCTCCGGGATTAGACTGGCTGGACACTTCTTCCGTGCAGGACGTGCGGAGCGGAGCCCATTATACTAGCTATTATGGATAAGTTCATATTGAAATGAATGCCAAGAACGTATTAGAGGCTAGACGTAGTGGTTGCCTGGTGGTGGGTTCCACTGTAAGCCAATGTCTATAAATACTTGGGGGGCACCCTTGAGATACAACAGAGTGAGACTTTTCAAGTTAACTGAGAGAAAACCCAATCCCTACCATCTATGTCCCATCCGAAAGACCAGCTGCCATCTACGGACTGTGACTTGCTTTAAAGCCATTTTCGCCATGGCTCGCAGTTACCACAACAAGGCACCACTATCAAAACTCTATCGAACTGGAACAGGTCCCCGAACCATCCCACTAACCGACCCAAAAGGTATTCGCCTTCCAAGAGAAATCTCTATTGGATCTGCCAATGTTTTGTCAAGGGATGAAAATTCGGTCATTCTTGTGCCTAGCTGCCGAAACTGGGAAGACGAAGAAGCTGATGACCCTGATGCACCATGGCATCAAGACGCGGAGGGTTATGCTTGTCTAAAAACTTCATTTGCGTACGATGTGATTGGTCAAGAGCATCCAGCGATAGTCCCGTAGGTATTGTCGCATCTGTTGGTTTAGGTGTATCTGCTAATTGGAAACAGGGTGCTTGGTCAAGATGCTTGGACAGGTCTTCCTATTCTTCAAAAACCAACATATGGCTCACTTTGGAATTTCTTTGAGGAATGCGAGGAGAGAGTTTACACTTCTCCACCGGGAGCCACGTTGCCCAACTCTCGCATCAAACCCGAGTTTCTACCCCTAGCCTACCAGTGGAGCTTGCAGCTGCTGTCGGCCCTTGCGTTAATACACTCCCACAACATAGCCTATGGAGAAATCAACCCGGAATGCTGCTGGCTGTCAGCTGAAACCCTGGATATGTCACTGGCGGGCTTCTACGGCTCTGAGTTTAGTGATCCGAAAACGGGCTGGAACTGTCCCGGTTGGTTCTTCACCTACAACGAGTTTTCACCGGATGCACTTTCACTATCAAGGGAGGTCGTACCGACACTTGCAACCGACATGTTCATGTTTGGGAGACTGATGTATTGTATCACGACGTCTCACAACCCAGGCGATGGGTTGGGTCGAGAGAGTGGGGAAACTGAACGCCTGGCAAGAGATGAGGATTGGATGCCTGATCTTGAGGATGAGTTTATGGGGGAGATTCTTCATAAATGCTGGCGGTTCCATTATAACGGCATTGAAGAGTTGCAAAATGAGGTTCTGGCTCATATTGAATCTCAGGGATGGTCGATTGTGGAGGATAAACTTGAGGGGTTGGATATAGAGCGTATCAAGACGCTGCTTGGTGGCGCTTTTACTGCGAGTGAGCGCTAAAGAGACTTCTTATTTATTTTTAATTTCTGCTGGCCTACCTGCGAATTATTTACAAAAGAGGGTGCATCAAGCAAAAAGTGAGGTTCTGCCNNGTCATGACCAACTAGACCACAGTACCAAGATGTTTGTTGAAGACTCCACGATGTGGAACAGCACTAAAGCACCAGCCAGTGGCGAATTCCACGACCTTAGGAAAGTTCAAGCGACCTAGACCCGGTCTATTTCCACCGCGGAGAACTCCCCATGCAAATCGCCAATTCCAGTGTCGGCAACTTTGATGGCGTTCTCCGCCGAGACTCATCCTAACTTATTTAAGCAGGTCGACGCGATCGTGAGATGTTAGCGTTACACATGAACCTGGATTTGGGCAGTTTAAGCACTCGGCTTTACGAGATCACCAGTAATTCAACATGGGAATGTCGTTGACAGGTCCCCGCTTTGGACCCCAAGCTTTGATGTTACGTAGTATATTTCGACGGTTATTATTTATATTCCCTCATCTAACTCTACGGTTCCCCATCTCTCGATAAATCACGCTTGAGAACATGCCTTCCGCAACCGTCTTGACCCATGGCCGGTTTCTTAACCGCGACCACACCTCTCATGAAGAATGCGTGATAACCCAAGACTCAAAAATAACATACATCGGTCCTGAAGACGACGAAACGGTCAAAAAAGCAAAGTCCAACGGCGCTGAAGTTATAGAACTCAACAATAAAGTTGTCCTCCCAGGTTTCATCGACAGCCATGTCCACCTTCTCTTCTTTGGCCTCTCGCAGCAGAAACTGAATCTAGGAGGCTGCAAGTCCTTGGAGCAAATTCGAAGCAGGATTCTCGCTTTCGCGAAACGAAACCCTGATTTACCGCATATTCTTTGTCGAGGATGGCTTCAATCTGCCACTGGTGGCGTTGCGTTGGCCAGTATGATCGATGATATTGATCCAAGGCCAATTTTCATTGATGCGAATGATCTTCATTCTGCGTGGTGCAATACCGCTGCGCTGAAAAAGTTACCCATTGAAGAGATGAGGAAAAGAGTACCCGAGTTCGTTACGTGGGACAAAGATGGGAACCCTACCGGTCTTCTCGCTGAAGCTGCTGTTACGGCGTACATCTGGCCGTTCCTAATTCAGTCTCTCTCCATGGATGAAAAATTGCAAACACTGGAACAAGCTATAGATGCATACTCGGCTGAAGGATATACCGGAGTCATCGACATGGCCATGGACTCAACAGCATGGGAAGCACTCCATCTACTCCGCGAGAAAAAGGGTATAAACCTTCACATCGCAGCACATTGGTTCGTACCCTACGAAGCAGACCAAACTCTTCTGGACGCCCAAATCCAAGAAGCTATCGAGATGCACACCAAATTCCATCCCTCTACATCGCCCGAGTTCTGCATTGTGGGCGTAAAGCTCATCTGCGACGGTGTAGTAGATGGATGCACAGCTGCATTATCCTATCCCTACGGCGAATCGAAGGATCTTGTTTCACCACTTTGGCCGGCGGAGGCTATGAACAGAGCTTTGGCCCAGATTACAAAGGCGGGTATGCAATGTGCTATACATGCTATCGGGGACGTAGCTGTTACACAGGCTATTGAAGCTATAGCGAGTACCAACAATCCTACCGCTCGTCACCGAATTGAGCATTTGGAAATGGCTACACCAGAAGATGCGGCGAGGCTGGGAGGATTGGGTATAACAGCGTCCATTCAACCCGTTCACAGCGATCCAGCGATTTTAGAAGGTTACGCGAAGCTCGTCAAACCAGAAGCATGGAAAGATGCATTCCCTTATAAAGAATGTCTCGATGGTCATGCCAATGTTGCGATTGGTACAGACGCACCCACAGCGCGACAACTACCGTTTCCAAATTTGTATAATGCTACTACGAGAAAGTCTGCGCTTGAGCCGGAGAGGAAGGATGTCACGAATGAAAAGAGTAAGTTGACCTTGTTGCAGTCTATTACAGGTGCTACATATGGAGCTGCCTATTCGAGATTTGCGGAGAATTGGACGGGGAGATTGGAGGTCGGTTTGAGGGCAGACTTTATGGTTTTGAATAATGTGCTTAGTGTTGATGGGTTGTTGGATGTTAAGGTTGAGGAGACATGGTTTGGTGGGAAGAGGGTGTATGAGCAGAATGGTAGGAGTTGAATATCAAGCTCTGGACTTTATGGTTCCAGAACTTAGGTACCTCTAAGTGCATAGATGGGTATAGCAATGGGTACAGAAAGTAGTAATGGTCCAGAAAGGCTATATATATGTATCTAATGCCAAAAGGTATTCTGTGTGTACATCGCGTTGCAGATCAACCTTCTCAGCCACACGTATACCCTGTAGCCTTCCAGCAGTAGCTATCAGCTCCAGGGCAATGAACACTGGTCTTCCATTTGCTATACCCCCATCCAATTAGCAGTTCAGCTGTTAAAAAATCTTTTCACCTACCTACCAATAGATAGATGCTTACCATGAAGCCACAGTGCGGGGTATTTTCAACCCCCCAGTCGGGTTATAGACGAACTCATGTCGAAAGCAATCAGTATAGAGCTATTTCAACTTCATAGACAGTCATGCCTACAACGAAGAAAACTTGGCTTTTACCGCCTGACTTTACTTTCACCCCCGATGGACCCCTCCAGTTAGGATCTGTCATACCTCATCCCAACCGCCTCACCAAGACCCTTGCTTCTCCCCGCACCAACGCAATCGCACTTCCTGAGATCGAGGTCCTCGTCGAGAAGAATCATTCTCATTCGAATGAGGTTTCGCGAACTGCCGGCATGAGTCTATTTGCAAAGTTTGTTGAAGTAGCTTCTGTATCCATTGGGTACGAGCGAAGTCATCGCGACGCTATTGACTACGGGACTGTAGACCACGAGGTTCGAAGCCTTCTGGCACCTTTCAACAAAGAATTCCTACGAAATATCCTTGACGTGGAAGAAGTCAAAGATTACATCGAAAGTGGGCTATACGGCAAACGGCCCGTTTACGTCGTATCAGGCCTACGGGTCACGAACGATCCGTTTACCGTTACTATCGAGCGGGGAAGGGGAAACAAAGTTTCGGTTGAAGCTTCGGGCCCTACAGCACCTATACCAGTCGAAATCGGTGGTGGCCTATCTGGAGGCAATGAGACGACAAAGGCTAATTCCTACGAGACTGCTCCTGGAATAGTGTTCGCCTACCGCCTTCACGTCATCCGCCCACGTGGTAGCGGAAAACTAGGGTCTGAGATGTTTTCACATCGGAACGCGTTCATGTCCGGACAGGCAGAAGCTGAGCCTATGGAAATTATAGAAGTTGATAAGCAGATCCTTGACGATGATGATGACGAGGACATGGAGGTTCCTACCAATTACAAACAAGATGATCTCGACGAGGAAACATGTTTGTGGGTGGCGGTCTGATGTGTGGGACTATGCCATTGGCGGTATCCTGTCGTTTTAGCTATGTATTTATCAAGGCCTTTATTTTATCGCTACACACTTGCGAGATATCGCAACGATTCTGTAAGCCTAGTACCCTCACGAAATGCCTATCGAAGTGACCTCGGTTATTCATATTCGTACATCTATAATTGTCCCAAGAATAGTACCATTGTCTGCTGGCAGATAAACAAATCTTGGGATTAAGATCCCTTCTGTAGATAAACAACTTGACTAACAGTTCAATTTAGAGATTGCAAAGCTTAGTGCCTCCTATCTTGTCGGCTTCGCAATGGAGACACCGCATGAGAAATCGCAACCCATGCACTCCACGGGTTCCGATTCTCATACCAAAACCAGATCGGATTCACAAAACGGTAGTCACCGCTTTGCCCCGGAGCCATCTTCCCCAGTAGGCGCCTCATCCCTTCACCCGTCTTCAAGTTTCCTACAGGATTCTCTTCCTCTGGAACCGAAAGAAAAACTGAAAGTACCTCAGCATAAGAGATCGTGGACGCTGCTATACCAGCCGCTACAGCCGTTGCTATAGACGATCCAGGTTCGCAGACCTTTGGGCCAAAGCGATCTGCCATCTCTTTCACAATGGTGTCAGGTAGGTCATTACCGAACGTGCCCAGAGACAGGGTACCCGGCTCGTCAATCAGCGGATTGCTGGCAGCGAAGATACCCTGGGAATCTGTGGCTCTTATGGAGATGACTAACTTGTGCCGTGCTGGAAAGGTTTCGCCTTGGTAGCCAGCATTGTTACCTGCGCTGGCTAGAAAGATGATCCTTCGTTCTCTTTCAACTTCCTCTATAGCTCTCGCTATCAACTCATTATCCAGAGGAAAGCCAAAAGACATAGAAATTATGTCGACTTGTTCTTCTATGGCGGCCCAAAGAATAGCCTTCGGATACATGTCAGCAGATTGAGCATGGAAGGTCAAGTAAAACTACTACCTTGGCGATTTCCTTCCCTCTGCGTTCCAAATCGGCGGTATTCTCAGCCACTCGCCCAACGTATATCTGAGCTAGAGGAGCTGCTTCCATGACCAATCGAGTCATCAAGCTGCCATGACCAAAGCAGTCTTCAGCCGTTGTATCGATTATCGAACTGTTCGTGTCCTGCGGCGTGAAGTCCTTCCAGCCCTTTATAAATTCCGCTCGGCGAGGGTTTCTGAAGAACTTGAGTTGCGGATCATACCCCGTGTCCAGAACTGCAATCTTCACAGGTTCATATACGTGATGCTTTCGCTGCCTCAAACGCGATATATGTCCGCTGATGTGCTTCAGGTTGTCTAACCACTCCCTGGGGACCACGGTTTTGCCGATGTGAAACGACGCTAGTTGGGATAATGTCGTACTATGCGCTGATGTGTCTTCCTTCCGCCTTTCTAGATAGTTTACCCAACCCTCGTCCGATTTGAAGGCAACCTTGGCGAGTTTCGCTAATGGTTCAACAACCTCCTTGAAAAGTTTGTTGCGTCTGTAATGAGCACCTGTGCCAAGGCTATCCTCGCCAGTTTCCGATCCTCTTGCGGTAGCTGAGCTTCCACCCCGGAGCCTATGTTTGTAGCTGTCCTTTCCTGAGTCGTCCTCTTTCTCTAAGCTGTCGTCACTGGCTTTCGACGCTGTACTGGGATTGGATGTCTCTTCAGTAATCATGAATTTACTTGGATCCAAGCAGCTTTCTACTGCTCTTGCGAATATGTCTCTATGCGCCGGTCTGGACCACTGAGCCTTTTCCAGCCTCCCAAGTAGGCTCATGGCATGTCCATGGTCTCTGTTAAGACGTGATATCAGTGGTTGTCCTGGATCGGATATGTAGGTCTGTGAAAGGCCAATCTCCAACAGAACTATGCCGAGCCCAAGAATATGAGGAAAAGGGTGGGTGCTCATGTCGTCTCTCAATTCCTCAGGCATTGTACTATTGGCCTTAAATTCAAGAGGTACAAAAGCCTGCAGGGCTATCTGGTCCTTTGGCTGGTTATGATGGTCCCGCTCATGCATGAACCAGACGTCATGACTCGTCCACCTCTGCCGCATGAGATCAGTGGCGTAGAACCTCCAGAAGGAGTTCGCAATGGAGTGTGCAAGAATGAACTTATCTTTGTCTTTCAGTTCATAATGTTGTATTACTGAAGATAGACGAAGTCCTTCCCCGGCACAGAGGAACCTCTCTAGAGGAGCCGGCGGGGGCAGCATCACCAACCCGACGCCTTTGACAAACTTCAATTTCACGTTGTTGAACAGTTGTCGTTTTAAAATCTGACAAAAGTAGTCCGGATCAATTCGCTTATGATTACAAACAACTTCGCTGTCTTTTTCGTTGTTTGGGGCGTCTGCAAATGCAATTTGACCTTTTCGGCCTTTGGTACGTCTGTGGCTGGTGAGTCTTTGACTATGCATTTGGGTTACACATACACTGGAATTCCAAGCCTGAGATGCTGCCAGTAACTCATGCTTTCAGAAGAGATAACGACCTCAAACTGGGCATGGCCATCTTGTATCAGTGGCATTGAATCTAGATGAAGTCTCACAGGGTGTGGCAGGTTGGGATGGTGAACTGAGGGTCGAGGTTTGAGTTTCTGCAACCACCTTTGCCCTTGATCCTCGTTCTCCTTGCAATATGCTTGCCAGTGAAGGGACATAAACAGGTTTTTGATGACATGTGGCGGGTAGTCGTCTGGCTCTGGCAATCTCGAACCTGCGGTCAATCGTTCAAGACCTGATCTCTGATTCGGCTCGTCTTGGTTAATTGTTGACAAGAACAGGTCGCATTTATCTCTAAGCTCTCCTGATAGTTTGTCGTCATGTAAAAAGAAGTTGGATATAGACTTCTCGAGAAGCGGTCGTCTGCCAGGCCCTGTATGTACCGCGATATCCCTGTAGTCTTGCCTGGGGTCGTTTCGATCTTCTACAGGCTCTGGGAACTGGTACAATTAGCGGCCTCGATTTGCAATACAAGTGGTAGCATCCGACCAACTGACTATGCACATTTGAGACAACATTCGGAGTATTACAGCAGCCATGGCTTCAACTTCGTCATCAACTTCGTAATTAGCCAATGACTCTCCCGCAATCTGTCCAAGCTTTGTCGCAACTTTGCCTGCAAGTCGGCACTGACGTCGCATCCCGCAAAAAAGCACTAATAGGTAAACCCCCTCCGCAGCCTTCTTCAGCATCTCGCATATGCTGGAATCATTTGAATCCATTACAAAGGGTTCGATCAAATCAGGCTGTAAAGATTATGCGAGGTGGAAGTTATGAAAGGCTGGGAAGGGTCAGATGGAGCGGCGAACAACTGCATGAAAGTCATGTGACGAGCTGAAAGGTTTCATCACCAATCTGACAAACTGGCATGATCAAAGGTTTCTTCCTGCATCGGCAATATTATAACAATTTCTGATCCTGCCGTCCCGTCAGGCTTTAACAATGGAGTACATGACATCGACCGCCAGTGAACTCTCGCTCAAATGCCTGAAACTCTTTGAAATATGTCTCAATACGCAGCGGCATCAAGGATCCGATAGCGAAGGACAACCGAGCAATGGAAGTTCTCAAACGCTGCCAGAATACTATAGAGAAGGTCTCTTTACGCGATTTGAGTGTCGCATGGCGGATTTCAACCTGTGGATTGATGGAATTGGAGCTCTGGCTCCGTCCAAGGCCTCACTCGACTCTAGGCTAAGAGACCGGCCGATTGATCTATCCTTAGTCAAGGGCAATCTCACCATGTTAAGTCAAGCGTTGGAGAATTGCAAAAGCTTGATTGAGCGTGGACTATCTGCAGAAGAGTCTTTACTTGATATCGACTCGACACTAGAGAGCCTTGTCGCGCTGGCTTTAGCCATTCGACGGACAGGCAGAAAGTCTCGTTTACATAAAACAGACGATCTTTTCAATCCAGAGGAGCACACTGAGCTGAAGCAACATCTTGAATGCATTGTTATTCTTCGCCCTGGCATGGGAGGTCGCGAACCTGACCATGAGTATCAGCTGAAAGTCCAGTCATTATCGCCACTCCAGCGTCACCTTATAGAAGCCAACTTGAGACGGAGAAACCGCTTTATTCAAGCTCAGTTACATTCAGTTGGCCTCAAATCACGAGCGTCGGCCTTAGGCCAGTCCCACGCGTGGTCATATCAGCAACCATTGCATAAACCAATTGATGCAACGACAGAGAAAAAGTCCGCCAGCGAAGCTCCATCCATTGCGTTTCCTCCCAAGCTCGATCAGCACCTTCAGTTGCGTCCTGTTTCTGTAACCACCGCGACTTATCCGAGTAGCAAATTACATTACAACGTGGATCCGCAGCACAAGACAGGATCATCCCCAATGACAGTAATCACAAAGATAACCGCATCCGCTCGCTACCCTAGACCAAGGTTTGGGAGCAATCAGACCCTGGTCCAGTGTCCGTGTTGCTGCCAGATGCTATCTGTCGCCGAAGTCAAGAATGACAAGACGTGGAGGTAAGAAAGTGTTTACTTTAGGGCGATACCTCTGGTAATGCTATCACCACAGTAGTTAGCCACCATATCCACACGTTTGATTTACCTGAAGCGTTATACCGGGAGAATTCAGTCAATGGGCCCACATATGAACCTGTACTAGCGATACTAATATGAATGGATAGGAAGCACTTAAGTGAGGATGTACGACCATATACCTGTGTTTTCGACAACTGCCCGACTCCAAATGTATACTACAGTAGCAGAGCAATGCTAGAGCGCCACTTTCGACAGGACCATACTCCAGTATGGCAATGCCCTGAATGCAAGGCCGAAAAGATATTCACAACCATGACTGACATGATAGACCATCTCCAAGCATCTCATACGTTTACAACAGAGCTCTCAGACATATTGCCATCTTCTATGCTAATGAGGATGGGAATTAACGCTTGTCCTCTCTGTGACACTATGGGGCCGCCTGGTTCCCCGGCGTTGATAGATCATGTACTCGAACATGTTCACGACTTCTCCCTTCGATCTCTCCCCTGGCCAATTCCTTCCGATGTTGAGCTCGGAGGCGAGGTGGGATCCTACAACGACGAGTATGGAGATGAGGACGCTGCTCTCACATACTGGCTGGAAGGACCTCAAACAGAGTGTGGTGAAACTCCACCCTGCCTCCAGTTATCAACATACGATCACAACAGATTATCAAAGGTGAACCAGTTGATACAGTCCGGGCCACGGGATACACCTGGAATTGGAATATACTTTGCTGATGAGGAAGAGGTCGAATCTGCCGAGGCTGAGGATGGAAACACGGCGACAGTTGCTAAAGAGGCGTCTGTCGACGAAGAAGAGGATATTACAGTTGAGGAATCTACCCCTGAGGCTCAACGGTCCAAGCGTCAGCGACTATTCGAGAGAGCTACCAAGCCCTTCAAGATTTTCGAAGGTCGACATTCCAAAACAACACCCGGATACGCTGAACCAATAACTAAGCCAGGGTTCTCTGAGGAAAGTTTCCGGAAAACTACTGAATCATCAACTAGTTCAAAGCCATCTGAGGGAGACGCCCTACCAAATACTAAACTATTAACCTTAACTGTCGCACGGCCAAGTCGAGACTCCATAACCTCGGCAGCCTCTGCACTGTTTGGTCCAGACTACGCATTACCTCGCTGGAACCGGACAACACTCAATATTCTGTTCACTCTTTACAGGGAGATACTTGGACTATCTATCCATAAAGGAGAAACAGCTCCCGGAGAGGAATCACTGACCGTATTAGCCTTCATGACCTTCTCGGATAGTGTCCAGGGCCAAACAATTGCCCGCTATATGCAGCCACTAGCTGCCGTGGGTAGCATCGATGCGACCACCTTTATCGTGCTGATGCTCCGATCTTGCGTGGAAGGCCTCCAGGCACCTCAAACGGAGGATAGTTCCAGAGTAATCTCGGATTATTATATCAACACCAGCCATGGTGTCCCTGCGCAGATAGTCAGAGGTCAAACTTACCCGCCTATGATCATAACCGAGTACCGAAAGGTGAGACATGTAACAGCGTCCGCATTGAACCATGAACTAATTTGATACCCAGATGCTCATCAGTGGTTGCCGAGTACTAGAAGCAAATGTTTGGAATGGTGATCAGACCTCATGTAGCGCGCCGAATACAGGTATTGCCCATAGATTGGGCACAGCTATTGAAACTTCACCTAGTCAGACCACAGCATCCGTTGGCAACGCTTTTTTTCAAAGCAACGTGGAACCCCCAATGGCCTTCACAGATTTCGAAACAGGAGGAGATCCGCGTGAGCCACTCGTGATGACAGAACAAGATGCCCATGAGTGGTGCACCTTTCGAGAACTCTGTGTTGCTGTCAGGGAGTTGGCTTTCGTCATCACCGATCTCCCAGTCATCGTACGTCTTCATGTATATGCCAACGGGACACAGCAAGCCGTGATGTCTCAGATTATGCAGACGGAATGGGGCACTCTTCTATTTGATGAAGGCTACGACGCAATGCTTGGAATGCCAAACCCATACGACCTACGAAACAAAATAATAGTTGACCTATCGCTTACCAAGGACCGATTCGATCCGAGTTTCAATCAATCTCTTAACAGACTTGGCAATTGGATCCGTGAAGAAAGCTTTCTCACATTGCCGTCGCCGAGGGAGCCTCTTCATTGCAATCCTGCTTGGAGCCATATTACCGACAACCCAGGAAACTTAGACGACGAAAGGTTCCGCCAATGGAGACTGATTAGTTATCTTCGAACAAATCTCTGTCACGTTCTTCATCCACGCCAAGACGCTTTCTCCACTGTCACAATACTTCAACCTGGGCAGTTGGTCAGGCGTACAGTCGAAGGCAATATATTAGCTAGCGGACATATGCATGGTCGTCCCCAGCCTGGCAACCACAATCCCGTACGGCTATGGGGAATGGGGATACAGATGGCAGCTATTGATACAGATCAAGTTGACACAGGTATGATGATCAACCATGCCATGTTCGCTGGTGGAAGCGGCTGGGAACCGAAGTCGCATGACTACCTAGGCTCCAGCACTTTGCATTATCTTTCGGTACTAGTATTTGGGGATCAAAAACTCAAAACTGAAGACTGGAAGGGAGATCTATCTCCCTTGTTCACGGCCGAACTGCATACTTCCACATGGGACAGTGGAGAAAGGTTTTCCTGGAAGCGGTATTTCGATTCTTCTATCTTTCCCGATTTTGCTGGCTTTGCGAATCCCGATCACGAAGAAGAAGGCTTCGACGAATATGCGCCTTGGGTGGAGGAATATGCAAGTAGGGGACGATACATTAAATTACCACACCGACAGAATATCGACCCGAAGCTCAGTTTCATTAGGTAAGTGGATAGCCCGTCTGGAAAGCCTAGATCCGGCTGCTAATCATCGACCAAAGATTTTTATTTACCCTTCAAGGAAGGTTGATTGCCTGGTCAAGCATGCGACTTGATCGCCTCAGCCGTGGCTTTCGTCTGATTCCGTTATATAATAAAAGGGGGAAGCCACTGAGTAAGAGTTTACTAGTAAGGATAAATATCAAGATTACAGAACAAGAGCCTCTCCCATTATAGTTACGGGGTCAGATTGATGCTCTTTAATCATATATGTTTTTCAATCTATATGTATCGTCCTAGACTTGCACTTAAAACCATTGTCGTGCCCCTGTGACCTGACTATTCTGAACTTCCATAGGCTGACGGAAAATAGACATCAATATGCGTAGAGTCTGGACACGAAAATTCTCGTCGAGGTGGATGACGTGGATTCTGCGCTAACTCCATCCTTCTCTTGGTACAACGCCATCGCGAAGGTCGAAATCAATACGACAGTCCTTCGGCAATCTCACAAAAGTCCAATTGGTATCATTAACAGGCGACTGGTGGATTAGAGTTTCACACAGGTGTACAGGGCGTGTTTCTTCGGCGATAGGGCTTGTAACAGCAAGGAATTAAACTTCTACAATTACCCATATAACAACATGGCGCGGTGATCGTTTCCATTAGAGTTGGAATTATGCCTCCTGTTTGTCTGACAGTTGGTCTTCCATGCTCCGTCGGATAAGGTTCCTAAAAATATTCACACTCTGATCAGGGCGTCGTCTACCTACACGGGACATCCTTTTGCCATGCCCTAGCATAACGTTTCGGCTGGCCACAAAATGCCCTTTTTCTCCCTTGGCCATCCTCATCTGACGATCAATACGCACTCGATCATCAAAATGGCTACCACACCAAGACTCGAGGAATGGATGCGCCTTAACAAGGAAAGACTCTCGAACAGATCCATTATGCGCGAGTACATTGAAGCTCTGTACATCCGCCCACAGAGCTTCTCGCCCCCTCAAGACCTCGGTCCTGACGTCACCATCGAACGTGTAGATGTTGCCGACTGGCCACTGTACCGGATCTCAACCTCACCAGGTAGACCCGCCATGTTGTACTGTCACGGTGGCAACTTTGTCAACGAAGTCGTATCGCAGCATTATAAGTTCGCAGCGCAGATTGCGAGGGATACTGGACTGGACGTTCTGGTCGCTATTTATCCTCTCGTCCCTCGGCAAACGGCCACATTCCAGCTGGTCGTCGAGGATCTATGCGCAATTGTGACGCAGAGAAAACACCGCATCGTTAGCATCGCTGGTGACTCTGTGGGGGGCACTCTGGCTATGTTGCTCATGCAGCTTTTCATCACCACGCAATACGCATCAGGCATCAAATCGCTTATTCTGATATCACCATTATTGGATTGCACCTTGAGCCATCCCCAAGCCAAGGCGTTGGAGGCTGAAGACCCATGGCTCGGTATCGACGGTCTGCGTCTAGCTGCAGAAATGTTCAGTGGAAGGTTAGACACTTCTGATCCTGAAGCCAGCCCGCTCTTTGGCGACATTGAAGGCCTGCCTGCTACGTTGCTACTTGCCGGAACACGCGACTTGCTATGCGCGGACGCAAGACGTCTGAGCGCTCGGTTTCGTAACCGCGACACGTCCGAGAACACTGATGACTGGATTGCGGGAAGCTTTGAACTTGAAGGATTTAAGTACGTTGAGGCAGAAGGGATGGTTCATGTTTGGCCACTTACGGCTACACCTGAGGGTGCTCAAGCACGGGAGTTGATAATGGAGTTTTTGAGGACACATCAATGAGGATCGAGAATATTGCAGAAAGAGGGTTCGAGACAAAGGCTACTGGGACTAATTACTGTCGAACGGAGCCTAATGAGGCGAGAACAAGAACGACGTCGAGAAAAGGAGTTGGGGCTTTGAGGTGGTATTGATGGTACCGTGGAGTGTAAGCAATTCAGTGTAGCCACCGGTACTATGATATCCATTTTGTTCTTCAATAAAATGCCAGCAGAATTCAGGGTGCACAGACGAAAAGTTGACAATGCGGCTGGGTCTAAATCATCCTTTATACAGTAAGCTAGGGGGTTTCTGTATTCTGTATGGGTCCATTTAAATGTGGAGATTGTAATGCGAGCTGCTTACACGGATTTAAGAACATGTGGGTGCAGTATCAGCATTAGACATAGCGTAAACAGGAAAGACTTGAGTGACGTTTAAGGTAGAGTTGATATACTGACTTACTAAATGTGACTTTGTGATATCAACTTCATCTATAAAAGGAGTCAGAATCTCGCTAGAAACGGTCTTTACATATAATCGCATTGCATCTCTGTCTATAATCAATACAAACCAGATCAGAACTTATTACAACATGTCCGACCAAGCAGTCACCCTAATTGTTGGTGCATCCCGTGGCATCGGTGCAGAATTCGTTAAGCAAGTCGCACAATCCCACCCATCGAACAAGGTCATCGCAACAGTTCGCAGCCCACGCTCATTTGACCAGCCCAACGTTAAGACTCTCGACCTCGACATCAACTCCCCAGATTCCATCAAGGCCGCCGCCGCCAAAGTGGAACGAGTAGACACTCTCATCGTCAGCGCCGCCATCGGCAGCGACGAGTTTCTTCTCACAACCTCGGAAGAACGCTTCCAAGAATACATGGATACCAACATCCTAGCACCGTTCCGGGTCGTGAAGGCTTTCCTGTCAGCCCTTCGCGCTGGTAAAGCCAAGAAAATCATTCTTCTCTCGTCACTCTCGGGTTCGCTGGCTAAACAGAAAGGTGCACGGTGGGGACAGCGAGGACCGTATGCTGTTACAAAGGCTGCGGTCAATATGCTGGCTGTTCAGTTTGATAACGAACTTCACGATGATGGCTTTACCGTTATTCCTATTCATCCTGGCTGGGTGGCGACTGACATGGGTAATGCCTTTGCTAAGGGTGCTTCGCCAGTTGATGAGAGTGTTACGGGAATGATCAAGGTTATTGAATCGCTGAAACACGATGACTCGGCCAGGTTTTTCCAGTGGGATGGTCAAGAAGTACCATGGTAGCTTTAATACATAAGAAGAAAAGCAACCGTAGGGGTGTTAGGTGGCGTTTTAGTTCGGGCGCCAGCTTAACTCCGTCTACGTCCGGTCAGCATACTGCAAGTGGATCCGATGCTGATCTTGTTTTCGCATTTCGCATGCGCTTCTGCTACTTTCTCTTTAAGTTATATGTAACCTAATAAACTTGAAATTCAAGTGATTGAGTTACTCCCTTACTTCCATCATATTAACCCACAGAGGCAAGCACAACGACGAGAGCCATGCAACCTTTTCAACTCACTCTTGCCAACAATGGGACCGTTACAGGCCTACACTCAATTCCACCACAGCTGGAACCATCTCCAACCCAACGTCCACTGATCATTGCTCTTCACGGCGGAAGCTATGATAGCAAATACTTCGATGCCACGCCAAATTACTCCGCCTCCAATTTCAGTTCTTTCTTCAAAGTCCCCTTTGTGGCTATAGACCGACCTTCGTACAGAGGCACCAGCTCTGTCCTCCCTCTGCCCGAGGGTTCCAACTTTCACCTAGAGACTGCCATCATGCTACACCGCTACATCATCCCCAAGCTATGGACCGAGTTCGGCCAGCCGAACTCCTGCAACTGCGTCGTACTCTTGTGCCATAGCCTCGGTGTTATAGGTGGTGTTATAGTGGGAGCGCTTCACGCACAAGAAAACGCAGCTCTGTATCCTCTGGGTGGTTTGATCGCCAGCGGCATGGGCGATAAACAATCTGCATCCATGAAAAACAATCCCGTCAAGGTGCAACTGGAGGGACATATGCAGTTTGACCTTGATGCCAAAGACGCGACGATGTTTAAGCCTGGCAGTGTAGCAGCAGAAATCTTGGCACAAACAGAAGCACTCCATGTACCCGCACCTTTAGCGGAAAGCACCACGTTTCCTTCCGTATGGCTTCCCGTGTGGAAGGATGAGTGGGCGCCTCAGGTGAAAGCACCCGTCATGTTCTCACTTGTAGATGATGATCCGTTTTTCGTGTCAGACAAGAAAGAGCTCGATGGATGTATCAGGGCATTCAAGAATAGTTCTTGTGTTGATGGAAGTTTGGTCGTGGGAGCTCCGCATTGTATTGAGCTCAGTTACTGGTCACGAGGATGGTATGCCCGATGTTTTGGATTTGCGTTAGAATGCGCTACTAGTTTTGGTCGTGTTTAGTATGTAGTGCAAGATCAAAAGCTTTCATAGACAATAGAGGAGGGCTTTTTAGGCTTGGGGCTTTCAGTGGAAAAAACAATCTATCTTTTATTCTCTTTGAAATAATAAGTTAGGCCTATGCTTAACAGTTACTGACATGTAACGAGTGCTCCTAAGTAGGCGGTCGTTCACCCACTTTTAGGCGCCAAGGATTTGTCAAATCAATAAATCCAGGGCATCCTTGCACTTGGCAGTGTGCTCCCATCGCCCTGCAGGTGTTATCTCAACAAGTAGGTAGTTTGACGTTGGTAGAAGAAGTTAAAACCTACGGACAGACCTGTGGTTGAAATTGTTCTGCCTCTTCCTCCTCTCTTCCCAGCTACTAATGCCAGTCAAATCACACTAGCCCGGGGCATTTGAACTAGCGATTTTCCCTAATACCTATGTATGAGATCCTTATTCCGAGTGCTATACAAATCACAACTGTTATGTCTGTCTCTCCTTTATGATAAAGGTGGAAAGGTAAGGGTTGAGGTAATTGATGGAATGTATCAATTACTTTACATACACTGAATGTGCTACGTGAGGGATCTATCAAGGCTTTCTTGGCGTCAGCCAGCTGCATTAACTCCAGGAAAAAGTGGCGTCAACATTAGCGTTAACGCTTCAATTATGGATCTTCTTGTCGCCAGCCAGGCGCATTAGCGTCACAACTCGACTGCTAAGTATTAATGCCGAAGCACCACCGGCTAGATCGAGAATAACTTGCTTACCCTAACCCCGGGATTTCGCATTACTACGTCAGTAATGGCAGTGGAGGTTCATGTAAATTCCCACCTACTACGTAACAGGACCGGCTTCACGGCGATAGCTCCGCCCGCTATCCCCGGATTATCTCTCTATTGTGGCTGTCGAGTAACCTGACGTTGAGTATCGATGGACGAAGAGTCTGGCTATCTACATCATACAATTCATCCATCCGGTATATAAACATAGTTCACCCTCCATGTCACATCCGTCAATTGATTCAACAACATATCTGCACCTGCGACACAAGATCTTATTCTTCAACACACCTCTTTCAAAATGTCTCATACTGTGACCATCAACTTCGACGGCCCCTTGGCGCGCCATCGCCAGTTGGCCCCTGCGGCCTCAGTTCGTGTCTCGCCACTGTGCCTTGGTGCAATGACATTTGGAGATAAGCATAAGGACCGTTACGGCGAATGCAACCAGGATGAAGCTTTTGCCATTCTCGACTACTTTTACTCCCAAGGTGGAAACTTTATCGATACAGCCAACGTCTACCAGCTGGGCCAATCTGAGGAATGGGTTGGCCAGTGGATGGCTTCGAGGAACAATAGAGACGATATTGTCCTGGCTACCAAGTACACAAATGACCCCCGGGCGGGAGACAAGAACATCATTCATTCCAACTATGGTGGAAACGGCATCAAGTCACTCAAGTATTCAATTGACCTCTCCTTGAAGCGTCTGCAAACCAGCTACGTCGATGTTCTCTATGTCCACTACTGGGACTTTGCGACCAGCATTGAGGAAATCATGCAGGCTCTCAACGACCTTGTTCGCGTCGGCAAGGTGCACTACCTGGGAATATCCGATACCCCGGCTTGGGTCGTCTCCAAAGCAAACCAATACGCCCGCATGTCCGGCCTCAGGCCCTTTGTTCTCTACCAGGGCATGTGGAACGCCTCGATGCGCGACTTTGAGCGTGATATCATTCCCATGTGCGAGAACGAAGGAATGGCCATCATCCCTTACGGCGTGCTCAACCAAGGCCGCTTCCAGACCGAGGACGGTTTCAAGCAGCGCGAGAGGAACAACCCCGGCCGCAATTTCATCCCGCTCTCGGATCACGACAAGAAGGTTTCTAAGGCATTGGAGGTGACGGCTAACAAAAAGGGTGTCAGCATCTTTGCTGTTGCACTGGCTTACGTTCGCAGCAAGGCCCCGTACGTTTTCACTCTGGTCGGTGCTCGAAAGGTAGACCACATCAAGGGTAACGCCGAGTCTCTGGATGTTCGTCTGTCTGATGAGGAGATTGAGGAGATCGACACAGCTTATCCTTTTGACCACGGATTCCCTCACACCTTCCTCAGCGGCACACTGTTCAAGGGTGATGTGATTTCTCGCGGAGCATCTGCACCTGGAGACGTATGGCTGACAGAGTCTCTGGGCAAGTTTGATTGGGTGGAAAAGCCCAAGTCGCTGGATCACAAGTAGATCTATTTAGTTTGCAATACTCTATCAAAAGACATGCATACAATCAGTGGCTCCATGACCAATCAAGTAGCCGTTCTTGAATAGATGTTGCATCTGCGTTGTCTGCAGCTTCAACTATGGCTTTATTGAAAGTAGCAGTATCGGTCTCTATGCTCTGTGTAATTTCAGTTGCGGTTTAAGCGACAGTAAGAGTTTCAGTCTTTACCTTGTGGCGGAGGTGAAATCCCTACGCGTTGGAGATACAAGAGACGTTTCTTCTGCAATACTTGAAATTACATCAGGCGTCTTTACAGTTTAGATAAAGAAGCTTTAAGACAACGATGTATCTGTTACCATGTATCTCAATGTTAATTAATTGGGATTGTTGCCGATACTTGATAACCAACAAACAATCCCAATAGCAACATTAACGCCCAAGGCGAGCGAGACGCGATAATGAATCTTACTGAGCGAAAGACATGAAAAGATAAGTGAACACTAGAATCTCGGAAGCAGGCACAACGGTTGTTTTTGTAACACCCGGTCCTAAGCAAGATGTTTACCCGACTTATAAACTCGATAGTTTGCTCTTAGCATTGACTGTTGTTTTGCTTGCAACTAGTAGCCAGTGGAAAGCCGTGATTGACGACAGCGCGATTATTGTTCTAAGTTATGGTTATAAAATGACATTTTCCTAGCCACGTAAGACTCGCCTGCCAGTCTAAGTATGTGGCAGACGTGACTTCTGGATAGCTTCATTTTCGAAAGTCCGACATTGGTCACAATGCACAATCTACCAGTCAACTTTTCAGATGAGCTAAAAATTGAGAAAGACTTCAATTAATCAATCGCTTCAGAACTGACTAAACTGTCAAAGATCTAAAGAAATCCATCAAATGGACGTCCAAAATGGTTCAAGCCCACATTGGTAACCGTCGCATTGACGTCCCCTTGATAATCCCCCTCCTGCGTCGTGAAATCCTCAATGACGCCCAAATCCTTAATCCTTCCCAACAACTTCTCCACAACTCTGTATCCAGCGCCAGCACTATAGCCAGGCAACTCATGACCGGCAAGCTGAACCTCATAGTACGTCAATCCACGTTCATAGCCCCACTGTCCCACAATACCAGCCTCGCTAAGTCTTCCACCGTTGTACTCAGGATGGAAGGGCACGTAGAATTGCTTATCTTGGGGATAAGATTGGTAGCCTTGCTTGCCGTTCCATGTAACGTTCTGAAGGGCGAAGAGCGTGCCGTTGGGGGGAAGGATAAAGTCTAGACGACCTACGCCGATGATGGTGTTGTTTGTGTGCTCGATTACACGCTTGAGAACGTCTGTTTGAGCAGGGGCGAGAGAAGTGTCGCTGCGGTTAGACTTGGGGTCGCCGAAGCCGAAGACGTTGTTGCGGGTGCACTGGAACCACGATGTGTTCACTGGGGCGTGAAGAGCTTTCTTGACGTCTGTGCGGTTGAAGTAGACTTCAGCACCAGGAGGAGAGTAGTCGCCCTGAAATGTCAGTATGGCATGAGAGCTGATGGTGGATAAAACTTACCGAATTGACAATGCCCAGCTGGCTGTATGTCTTGGGACAAGTATCAGTGATGTGGTAAATGTTGAAACAGGGGTTCTGGTCCAGAGCGGCTGCGTATGCGTAGTCGAACATGTCACAGGTATAATTCTTGGTATCAAGATAAGGATCGGCCAGAACCTCGAATTTGCCCTCGGGAGGAGGGAAAGTGCCGTATTTCTCGAGATACTTGTCAAAACCACAGTGCTCATGTGTCCAGCGCAGGGCATTCATTGTCGTCTCGTTAAGATAGAACAACTTATCCCAGTACTCGACAAACGGGAAAATAACAGCCTGTTGCTGCAGAGTAGCATCACCAATGATAGGATCATTGATAGCTACACCGCCAAGCTTGTAATAATCGTCATCATCAGCAGTGATGAACGCATCAGCGATGTAGGGCACGTAGAAACCTGCGTAGGATTCTCCGGTGATGTAGGTTGTGAAACCCTTCATGTCAAAGGTGTCGATGAAGTTTTTCCAGAAGCCGGTGAATTGGAGACCGAGCTCTACTTCGTTTGTGATATTGGGTTTGCCTTGGGAGTAGCCTACTCCGACGGGCTGTTCGATCCAGATGACGTTGGTTCTGAAATGTTAGTTAGCGATATGGTGGTGTGGCTTGTTGGAGACTTACAGGTTTGTCCAGCTGTAGGAGTTTGGTACGGGGGAGAGAGTACCCTGCTGCCACAAGAAAGGACCATTCTCGGTCAAAAGACCACTGAGAGAACTGCATCCAGGACCACCATTCAACCTACAAAGTCAGCCAAATCCCTCCCAAGTATCATCATCACTTACCAGATGAGCACCTCCTCAGAGGCATTGACATTAGTACTAGGAAAGAACCAAAAGAACAATTCCCTCTCCTCATCAGGATCTTGCGAGATGGGCAAAAGTCCAGCATAAGACTCGCCAACATCAAAGTCAACTTCAGGAATGGCACTCCCGTTAACAGCAAACTTTTCAGAATTCTTGTTTAAGAATTTAGACTTTGCTCGCTTGGCAAGGTTGGGTTGAGGAACGGGAGCGCGCTTTTGATCATAGTGTCGAGGGTGAGGACGGTTGAAGGCTTTGATGGCGCCTTGGTTGAACCCTGCCTCGACGAAGGTGCCGAGGGCTAGGACGCTGGTGAACAGACTGAACCGCATTTTGGAGGATTACGGGTAGAGTGGTCATGAGGAGACTTGTGTCAAGTGGCTGGGGAACCTTATATAGAGGTTTGTATGGGAGTGCATGCAGATTGTGTCATTGGACTGATGTCACAGCACGGAAAGACGGCACTTTGCACCCTCGCGTAAATGTCCAAAGATTAATCGGTAAAGAGTAAAAACGGTTCGAACGGCATCTTGCAGGATCCTTGCACCATGACTATCTTACCCTGAGCTGCCCCAAGCGGAACAGCGTCTCAAAAGTTCCGTCCCGGTAAGACGGATGATCTTTGTGCTAAGATATTGTTGGAGATGCTAAGACCTTCCTTTCTTGGCGAGCTCTTTCTCCAATTCTTGTTTCTAGCCCACTGTAAGACACAAGGATTGGCTCTTATCGGCACTGGATCTTTTGTGATTACTACAACAGGTTTAGCGGTGAGTTATCGATCGGCAGTTTTTGACCCCTCATCTCGCGGACCTTTTGACATGTACCCTTGTTCTCTTCAAGTCGTCATCGTTTTTTTATTCATTGCGCTACAAAAGGACGAACCGAGGCTGTGTATCTTATCTTGTTACAGTATCTTTGCTGCGCTGGACCCATCTCTGTGGCACCAATTGAACAAGTCTAGACTGATAACCCTTGTGGCACATTCCAGTTGGAGGCTATAGCCGATGTCGTTATAACCGGCGAGCCGCATACCAGCGTCACCGAAACGTAGGACAATCACAGTACCAACCCAAGTCCAAGTCTAAGTTCAACAGTAATGAGATAAAATGTGTCACGATGGCTCCCCGCATGAGACCACGCGTTCGGGGTCACCCGTCAAATAAACTTCTTTAGCAATTTCGTATCTTTGAGGAAAGCCACACCTTGGATCTCAGGGCGTTTTTAGCGCCCGCCCTCTCCATTTACACGCGACACAGCCTGTAATTTACCCAACCCAGACGTGGCGGTCTCGGAGGACTCGGTTAGCCATGTCGTCATACGCTGAGTAACGTTCCGCGGTGTTTGAGTTAAGGTTATTGAACCAACGGTATTTTCCCAGCCTTTGGAGTTTCTGGAATTGAGAATGGGCATTTTGAGGCGCCCGTGGGAGTTTCCTTTTCGGTGAGCGCGACAGTTGAGCGTTGTGTTGATGTGGCGACGTTCATGCTACACAGAAACAATTGGTGGAGGAGGTATCGCGCCATTTTAGATAGGTAATATATTAAAGTTAATTGATCTGTTGAGAATTTATTAGGTGTTTTACTGATGGGACGAACTCGCTCGCTTATGCAACTGCCGTCAATGCGCGTTTAATGAGTGATGTTTCAGGAGCCTCATCCTACCCTGCAGTTGTAAACTCTATCTCGCAACAACGACGTAGATTGAATCGAGAACTCAGAATGGATCGAAAGACTCAGTATTGGGAGACGCAAAGCTGAGAGCTGGAATCAGTATTGCCTAATTTTGGTGAATCTGTAGTGTATAGTGAGCCCTTATCAAGACCCGCGTGGTGAGCCCCATACATTTGAGGGCGTTATTGTGAATTGAAAAATCATCATTCAGCAGGGATGGCGGGGAATGGAATAAAGCAAAATTCAAAAAGAATCCACCTCAAACTCTTCAGATGTTGATTCCTTCTCTTCTGATAGCAGACTAATGTAGGATCGCGTATAGTCAGCTTGAAATATCTCGGCCCCCAGTTTTACGTGAACACAGATCCTTTACCTATAAATACACTCTGCAGTTTCGCATCAGCTTACGATCCAGTGCAGGTATCTGGGGCCCGCTAGTAGAACATCTGATCAGAAGATGCCTGGCAATATGTACTTGATAGAATAAAAGTCAAAGAAGCTTGGAGGCTGCATTTTTTACAATTTTATGCTGCAGCAAACTATCAATCACATTCATCTCAATTGACTCGAGTTCGTTCTATGCCGATGTGGACTTTTAGTTGTCTCTTATCGATTGCCTTTTGGGGATTTGCCCAACATTCGACAATACTTTCAGCAGCTGCCTCTGATACAACAATCGACCCGTATGAACGATCCCTCACCGTCTCTCTGTGCTACGTGCAAGACCAAGTACGAACCCACCCTCAAAACAGCGGTGTCTGGCCAAAAGATCCAAACTCAATCTCCCTCTTCGACGTTCTTGGTCTGGACCCGTATAAGAAGCCGTTCCGTCCAATTCGCGAGTCTTGGTACCTTAACGGAAAGAACGGGAAGGAGGCGAAAGAAGCCCTTAAGAACAAAGCCGTGGATTGGAATGAGGCTAGAAAGATACTTGGGAACGAGGATATGTCTGATGAGGAGGTGTCGTATTTCCTAAGAACTGGAATTAATCAGACTGCGTTAATGGAAATACCAGGCCCTGGTATCGATAGGTTGATGGATATGGCTATGAGGTATATGGTGCATGCTGTATTGTCCCATGAGGATAGGAGGGTTGTGTACCAGGTTAAGTTCCTCCCTCGATTAAAACGTGGAGACCTACAGAAGTTTTGTGAAGATATAATGGAAGAGGCGTTCAGTCATGACGAACTGTAATGAATACCGGTGCAAGTGGAGAGCAGCAGTGCAGTTATAATGTCGCTTAAAGAAGTTCTATACAAGTGACTAATATTGTGCCACGGAGGCATCCAAATCTAGATATACCACAACCCCGTCATATCTATCAAACCTCCCCATAGCTAATAGAAATCTCATCAGTCCTCCTAATCCCACCCGCATCGTTGAAGTTCTTTGTATCCCTTAGAATACTCTCATCACTAGCATTCGCACCATAAGCAATAACCGTCTGATGCGACGGCCCAGCATTGACACCAGTCCCTGTCCCATTCTTACTACTGTGGTTTCCGTACTTCTTGAGGTTGTAGCTACTTCCTCCGGTAGAGCTGTCGCCCTTGCTACCGTAGCGGAAGCGGACGTATAGAGGACGGACAACAGGGATGGAGGAGCACATTATTGTGGCGGTGCTTTCGGTGGCGGACCATATGAGCATGTCGACTGTATCGTCTGGGGTTGTTAGTAGAAGTCTTTTGATCGACTTTGACACAAAGACTTACATATGAATTCGTTGGCGTTGAGACTGTCCAACGCGACCGTTCTGACGATACCACATATCCCAGCACTACCATTGTCAGCTTCAACCGTTGGTTTATCCATGTGAATGACTTACAAGATGCCAAGACTCAGACCACAAGCAACAGTGATCTTTTCCTTGCGCTTCATATTGAGTTCCCAAATGACGAACCACGGAAAGATTGCAAAGAAGAAATCGGCAACAACAAACCAAGCTACCTAGTCAGCATGAGGACCAAAATAAACAGGACGATACTTACAGCCAACAGTCAACCCAACCTTGGAAAAGTCAATCCAACAATACCCGTCAATTCTTTTATCCCATGTACTCTCCACAGGATCACACTGCACCACGACAACGACACCCGCGAAAAGCGTAATACCCACTGTCCCCGCCAAAAAGGTCCATATAGCCCATTTCTGTATCTTGTTGCGTATAATCCGGAGAAGAAAAATACCGACGGCGCATTTTCCTACGCCGATGAGTAAAATGCCTGATACTTGGGCGTATACTTCCATTTCGACGGCTTTGAAGTATGCATCTGGGTTGCCGACGTCGGCGAAGAGGCGACCGATGCCATATTTTGTTCCGGCGGATACGAAGCATGAGTAGATTATCTGGAGGATCTATGAGAGCATCAATTAGTATCTTTTGGAAAGTGATGGATGCGAATGAAGATGTACCAAGGCCAGAAGGACGAGATAGTCATCTGCTCCAATTGAATGGAGAATTCGAGAACGAGTGTAGAGTCGGAGAGACACAAAGAACATGCAAACGACTACTTGCGCCCAAAGAACACCATTGAGCATTGGCCCGTGGCCACCGTAGTAACTGGTCATTGTTACACAGGATAAAATAATGAACAATGCAGACAAGGCTATCTTGCACCCAGACGGACTCCACGACCTTATTAGTTTTATCAGAGTACCAGGTATCTAGGTTATATCGCAAAGCATTTTCGGGGAGTTCCCCTGATCAACAGAAAAGATCATGCTGTTAATGATCGCCACCAACATCGACAAAGAAAAAGAAAGTAACAAAACATTGGCGTGTTTGAGCCGCGCTATGAAAAAATGACAGGTTCGTTAGGTAGAAATTTCACGGGTTGGAGAACTGAGACTTGCGACTGATGGATTTTATCCTTGTTGGTGGCTTGGCCGTTGGCTGCTGAAGAAAAGGGTACGGGATGGGTGATCCGAGTCTTTCCATTACGCTAATTGACAAAGGAAAAAGCAATATTATAACGGGCAATGTCCCTTGGGTGTTGAGAACAATCTCTTTGAGGACTGTGTGTTCCAGTTGATAGCTCTTATTCTTGGCTGTAGGTATCGCATTATAGAAAGGAAACTTCATCCAGACATCAATCCGAACGCATTGACCAGTAAGAGAAGATCCGGAGGCCGGGAAATAATCCGGAACTGCAGCCAAGACCCTGCAATGAAGATCGGAATGCAGCGGTTGGTATCATACGATAAATGCCATTCTCGTTTTCTCAAAGGCGCTTTGACAACGAACCTTGGCAGCTAAAAATGATAACGTCTCTTCCCTCTTATCTCGTTCCTCATCTCCCCGCACCGGGCTGTAAGCGAGGTCTCGCTTATGCTGTTTGCCCAGCAAGCAAAAGCAATTCTGAACCATCACCAACAAAAACTGCAGGTTAGCTCCACTGCGGAAATAACAGTTGCGTGATCTGAGCCGTTACTTCAACTTAATTTGTTTAAGCTATCTGTTGATCTGTGATGGCCAATGGTTGACATGTATGTTGGGTGATCAGACTGTCGCTGTGCCGCAAAGACCCAGCTTCCGGGGAGATGAGGTACTGAAATAGGGTCAGAGCGCTAGACTCAGCCGCTATAGGAAAGACGCGCCAGATTGGCGGCTTGTTATTAAAATTCTCGGTCCATATATCCGCGATTGAGCTGTCGAGACAGAGGCTCTAGATCGAGACCCTCAAAAGCGGCGAATGGCGATCAATAGTAACAGTTCATCGTGCGATGATGGCAACGGGCGCAGAAACAGAGTTTGCCTACCATTCCAAGGATCTGGACCCTAGTCAATTGTCTTGTCCTGCAGCAACTCGGCCAACAACGACGAAACACTTTATACGACCAAGAAATGATAGATCATAGAGAGATCAACCCTCGCTGGCGGGGACAACATCATGCGTTTTGCGATTACCCATTGACCACTAAGAATGATAATATTCAGTTCTTTGACCCACCGCTGGCGAGCTCTTGATGCTGAGTCGGGGGAGGTGTTGCAGCGATTGATGCAAGCGCTGGGATACTGCATCTGCGGCGAAACGCCGTTGAACAGAGGATGTTACTTGATCTATTTGTACTTAAATCAAGCTATGCTATCACCAGGGCCCTTTCATTATACCAGATCCTCCCAATTCCAATAAAACCTTTCTCACTACATCCAAGATGGGTTCAGTTGGCCCCTCAACCAACTTTCTTATTACAACCCTCGACAGTATCCACCCCTCCCAATTCAACGGCGATGAAGTCGAGCGTCTCCAAGTCCGAGCTGCAGCTCGTCATCTCCTAGCTCGACTAGAAACACCCAATGAGCGAGCGTGGGGTTTTGACTTTGAACAACCCGCTGTTAACGCCGCTATCCAGACCTGCATCAACTTGGGTCTCTGGAAGGCTTGGACAGAGAGCGGTGGTGGAAAGAAGACTATTGATGAATTGGTCAAATTGACGGGACGAGATGTTGAGCCCAACTTGCTACGTGAGTCCATCTCCTCGACGATGGACTTTGTACTGATGCTTTGTAGGCCGTCTCTTCCGCATCATGGCTGCCTTCTACGTCGTCGAAGAAACAGGCGAAGATACCTTCAAACCAACACCATTCTCCCACGACATAGGCGACGAAAGCATCGGAATTCGAGGATCCCTCGAAGCAGGGTTCGTACCACCCCTCCAACTATCTATCCAACTAACACTCCCAGATCCCAAACCTACATCAGCGCTGCTCTGAACCTCCCGAAATACCTCGCCAAAAACAGTTACAAAGAGCCCACAGCAGCAACCCAAAGCAACTTTGCCGACAACGACCCAGACGGTCTAAACTACTTCGCCCGCCTTCAAAAGACTCCTGAGTACTATGAAGCTTTCACCGGACACATGGAAACCTGGACAGCTTGGAAGACACCTTGGACCAAGATCTATGATGTTAACAAATTGCTTGACGGCGCTGATTTGACTAAGCCGCTTGTTGTGGATGTTGGTGGGAATACGGGAATTGATATACAGCGTGTTCTTGAGGCTAAGCCGGATTTACAGGGTGGTGTGTTGTACCTGCAGGACTTGAAGGTTATTCTTGAAAAGATTGATTTGGATGATAGAATTGTTGTTCAAGTTCATGATTTCTTTACTCCTCAGCCTGTGATTGGTAAGTCGTCCTTCATCCTCATCGATAGCACTGAACTGACTATGTAGGTGCTCGCGCGTACTTCATGCATGCAGTCTTCCACGACTGGCCCGACGCAGAAGCTACCAAGATCCTCACTAACACCAGAGATGCAATGACCAAGGGTTACTCTAAGCTGTTCATCTACGACATCGTCATTCCAGCTACAGGAGCTAGTATCAGCCAGACTACCATGGATGTACAGATGATGTCTCTTCTTTCGTCTGCTGAGAGGACGAAGAGTCAATGGGAGAATCTTTTGACCGGTGCAGGATTTAGAATTATCAAGTTTTGGCCTGACCCTCAGCAGTACGAGATGTTGATTGAGGCTGAGATTGCTTAAAAATGGTGTCGTGGCACAGTTGGTACCTAGATTAGATTTTGGAGTCTAGACCATAAGAGACTCATGATGACCAACGACATCTCTTTATTGTGCCACCGCCCTACATGGCTCATTACTCCATTCATCTGACGTCGCATGACTCGGTGTAATAATCCTCCGAAATACCACCTGACTCTATGCTGCTGCTTACATCTATGTCAATACATGCGAATCAGTGTCTCCTCATAACCACCACTGTCCGCCAATCTCTCTTCCTTCATTACAACTCTCGTATTCTGGTGTCGAAATGACAACCTCAACCAAGACTGTCGCCTTCTTCGGTGCAAGCACAGGCATCGGTCTCGCAGCTCTTAAACTCACACTTGCCGCAGGCCACACTTGCATTGCGCTATGTCGCGTCCCCTCTAAACTCGAAGCTCTTCAGACAGAATTTGCCAATCTTCGTGTGGCTGAAGGCAACGCCCATGACTCAAAGGCCGTCAGCGACTGTCTCATCAAATCCGATGGCACGCTAGTCGACGAGATCCTCTTCTCAATCGGCGGCAAACCTGTTTCATGGAGCTTGACAATCGACGACCCAAAGGTCTGCGAGGTTGGCATGACCGTCCTTCTTGACTCAATCACGCAACTTCGCAACCAGGGCAAGAGTGGAAAACCTTTCATAGTCGCTGTCTCGACGACTGGAACATCGCGCTTCGGTCGTGACTATCCCCTCGTCATGTACCCAATCTACAACTTTGCAATCGCAGTTGCGCGCGACGATAAGATTGTGATGACAGATAAACTAGCGTCCAGCGGCGAAAGCTTTTGTGTCGTGCGAGCCAGCTTGTTGGTCGATGGTGAGAGCGATACACCTGTAAGAGTTGGTATTGAGGATCCTGAGAAAGGGAGAGAGAAGGAGGAGATTGGGTATACGATTTCGAGGGGAAATGCTGGAAGGTGGATTGCTGAGAACCTCGTTTTGGGGAGGAAGGGGGAGTATGTCAATAAGATTGTGTCGATTACCTATTGAACATTGGAACGACGGGCTGAAAGCAATTATTATTTCTATCCACTTAATAACAAACCTACACCTTTCCCCAGCGAAACCCAATTTGAACATATCTGGCAGCCCCATATACAAAGACAGAAGCAATCATAGTGCATCCACAAAACAACTGCAACCCAAGAAAGCTATCCCCACCCGAAATCAACGCGCCACCCAAAGGACTACCTGTCAGCGCTCCAAACGCATTTGCCAACGAAGCAAGGCCAATTCTCATGCCGATTTCTTCCATTGGACTGATCTGCGCGACACAGCCGGGGAAGATGGACACATAGCCACCTGATCCAAAGCCAAAGGCTACTGCATATGCCACAATGGCGGCTGTGTTGCTGCTACCAGGGATCCAGAGGACAAGAGTCAGAACGCCGGTGAAGGACGTGATTATCAACATGCAGTTGAACTGGCCGATTTTGTCTGCAAAGGCGCCGGCTGTTAGACGGCCGATGAGACTGATCCCGTTCACGATGGGTAGTAAGTAAGGCACCAAGCCCTCCGACACACCACTGGCTTTAGCTTGAATGATGATGTAGCTCAGTGGTAGAAACATGCCCCAGAAAAACATGAAACCACCCAGCATAGTAAGCACCATGACTGGTTCCTTGAAGCACCGCTTATAATCGGATACTGCGAAAGGCCGTGACTTAGGTGGAAGACGAGATTTGATAAGGACACATGAAATGGCACATAAAGCCAAAAACATGAATCCAACCACCCTCATAGTCCACGCAAAGCCAATGGTCTTGAACAGGCGGGATAGCATGATAGGTAAGACCACGCCACCTGCTGAAGAGCCAGAGTTGATGATTCCAAAGACTGTGCCACGTTTCTTCTGGAAGTATGATGTTGCAGACGTTAAAGAGGCAGTGAAGATGGCGCCTGAACCAAGGGAGCTGACGATAGCTTGCGAGAGTAAGATTTGGTAAAATTGTGTTGAGAGCGAAAGCATCATTAGACCGAAGACGTATACCGGTGTACCGATAGAAAGCAGCCAGCGTGGTCCATAGGAATCATAAACGCGTCCCCACTGCGTTCGTTAGTATTGTAACAAGAATGGATGAGAGGGAACGTACTATTGCAGAACCTCCAACTTGGAAGAAAACCTGCAAACTTGTGATCCAGCTGATTGCGCTGGGAGAATAATCTGCCAAAGGTCCGTCTTGGTAGTGTTCTAGGAAGACTCCTACGCAGGTGACGAGGCCAAAGGTACAGAAGAGACCGAACCAGCCGCCCAGCACGACGAGCCATGCTTCGCGACCACCTTCGGGATATTCAGGCTTCGAGGTGATGGGAATTGCATCTGTAGTCTCTGCTTGGCCTTTTTCTGAGATCATTGGATCTTGGTTATTGCTTTCGGTTATTTGCTGATTCATGATAGAGTTGAGGAAGCTTGACAGCAAAGAAAGCTTTACCGGATGAGTAGCCAGCTTTGGGGAAGAGCTTTTGATACCTCCTCATTTCTTTCTATATAGACTACAGTTATTTGCCGGATTCTGGATCCGTGCCGATGGGCCTAACGATTCCGAAACCCGGAGAAGACGCTACTTGCTAACCTGGACAAGAGTAAGAGTTTTGACTATCAAGTACTGCGGCCTAGCGATCTCCTGCGGCGGTTGCGCGGAGCCGACGGAGCCGTGCGGGGTTCAGCGGTGGGACTACCACGTTGATCACTGGCCGTTGACGGAAGGATGAGGGGTTTCCATCTTACTGGTCAAATTGAAGAATTCGGAATATTCTTGAGACGTAATGTATATGCAGATTCCTATGTTCCAGGATGGTTTTCTCGGTGATGATCATTGGTTACAATCATGTAGACGCAGCTAACAGTTGCGCTTCCCAAGTCCCTGGTTATTGCGGGCGTGGCTATAAAACTTCAGACTGTAGGCTACTTGATTCTCGGTCTAGCTATCTAAGTATTCCTTACAGGACGTCTCAATGGATAGATTAGCTACCTCTACAGCAGCCACTCGAGTTAAAACTGCCGCCCGAATGGCTTCTTGACAGCTGTCTCTATATTCCCTATAGTCCCAGACGGAGAGGGATCGCTGCGGATAATCTCCCGCAGGATGGGACGGCGCTTTGGACTTTTTACTACGAAAGTCTTGAATTCGAAGAGCGAGTTGAACTTTGAGAATGACACATCTCCATTTGGCACGGATGAAGGGGTCCCTAAGTCCATCCCTTACCACAATCCAAGGGTGACGTAACGCCTCCTGAATAATCTCAAGTTAGCACAAGGAGAAAGAAAGAGGAAATGGAAACAGGCTCAAGCCTCATACCTCAACGGTCAAACGGTGTTCAGGTTTGGGTTGAAGGCACCGCCGGAAGTCTTTAGCCGAATCACCGATTTCCTTCCAGTAACGCTCATGAAAGACAATCGAAGCCTGGGTGCATTCCGTTATCAGGTCGTCAAGATTTTCACTTCTGAAGGGCGAGTACCCGGCAAGCATCAAATACGCAATGACACCGATGCTCCACATATCCGCCGGTTTACCAGAACGTTCGTGGAGCATAATTTCCGGTGCATAGGCTCCAAAATAATGGTCTTTGGAAGACGCTATACTTGGATACATCGGAATGATGAACTCTCCCTGAGATTCCCAACCGGTAGCGTGGGCTAACGAGATGAGGATGAGATGGGAGCTTTCATTTCGAGCTAAGTAAGCGAACTTATGAACTGTAAGATCTAAACAATCATTCATTAGTCGTAATTTATTTTGACAGTATCAAGGGAACAAGGTAACATACGTCGATGCACGATGCCCCAACCGTGGAGATATTCAACTGCCTGAAGAATATCCCTTATACTCTGTTTGGCATCTGGCTCTAAAAGCCTTCCCTGCTCGGTGATGCGGTCGAAAAGACCGCCACCTTCGATTAAGTCGGTAACGATATAAAATTCATCCTGGAGGTTGGTTAGTCGAAGGTCGCTTTCATTTTGAGGAAAGCACCAACCTCTGTCCCGAAGCAGTCAACAAACCTAACAATGTTAGGGTGCTCCATGTCATCCAGTGATTCGATCTCCTGGTATATCTCGTGCACTTTGCCCTTGATCTTTCTCTTCCTTATGCTCTTGATTGAAACTTTTCGGTAGGTAGATTTAGCCTCATACACAACTGAATGACTTCCGGTACCTATGGTACGACCAAATTTGTAGTTTGACCTAATAAGGCGTCAGGAGTCAGTATGGCTTTTCTCTTAGTACCCAGGAGCGGGGGGGTGGGGGTAGATCTAGATACTTTTTTTCGTGCCTTGTATCCCGCTCACTATAGCTGAGGTATTGTCTAGAGTGGCATACAGGTTAGACGCCAGCTCGCAATCCAGAATTTGTGGCGAGGCATACCTTCGCATACTTGCTGTCTGTGACATTACGTCGTCATCTGATATGACCAAGTCGTCCTCCTTCTCATCAGCTTCTTGGGACCCGTCATGTGCATCGTCCGACTCAGTGTCATCGTACTCGTGGTAGGTCTCTGCATATACCTCTCCGTATACGGGAGATTGCTCCTCCTGGAGTTCCCGTTCAATGGTCCCATCTGAGACTGTTGAACAGCTACTATTGTCTGAGTCCTCTGTAAAGTAGTCATGGGTGTCGAAATAATCGGGGGCTGGGGAAGGCGATACTGGTGTTTGAGTCGAGCACTGAACGACCGTCAGTGTTTGCGAAGCGAGGTTGTGCTTTATGAGCCAAGGCTCAACCTTTGTCGCAGCTTTTTGAACAGCGGCCTCCGTCTCGTGAACTGTATCCGGTGCCCAGGGTAAGGCGCGCAGGGAGAATGCGTGTACATGCTCTGCGATGTGGTCCAGAACTGCCATTTGACTGATCTCGCCCTCCTCCAAGGTTGGCCAAGCGCACAGGGGACAAGAGGTTATCTCAGCCGTGATAGATGCTCTACAAGCAGCTGCAAGGGCACGGATCTGGCTTTCTGGAATGGTTTCGCCGTGCTCTTGTATTGTATGCGCTAGAAAGTCGGCTTCTGCCTCGAACTGCAGGCTGTCAAGACAAGCGAAGCATGTCCACATATCAGTACTTCCATGGTCGTCTGTCAGATGTGATTCCCAAGCCTTTTTGGTCACATATAGGACCTCTGGGCTTGCGCAACCGGGTGATACACAGGTGTATGGCTGGATATCCTCAGCAAGATGTTTTCTAAACAAACGTAAAGGTTAACCGGCGTCCCAAAACATGTATAACAATGGAGCACCGATCGAGATGGAATTTTATCACGGAATGACAGTTTTCAACCACCATCGCTTCAATGCATACACGAGGTAATACGAAGGGAGAGCAAGGCTTACTTCCATCGGGACGTCTCCAGAATTCCAACCGGCAGTGTCTGGCAGCAGCAAGGACAACTGAAAACCATAGCATCATCATCTACCTTTGGTGGACGGGGATATGGTAATTTGATGACCGTAGTGGAAAGATTAGTTCTTGTGGCGTGGGAGGAGACCGGTCCTTTGGGTAGGGTTGGTAGGACTGCTGGTAAGTCTGTTATACCAGAGGCACTCGTCGCCATGGCCACAGACTTCGCTGATGACTTTTGCACGGGTGTAGAGCCGATTGGTCGTGCCGGCGAGTCTTGTACTTCGGGTTTGGGGGTTCCAGTGGAAGGCATTGTGCTAGATGAAAGTGTATCAAGGGCTTCAGAATGCCGCTGCGCATACAGAAAACGGTTTCTGCGTTTCAAGTTACAGTTAATCAGTCGCCATTGGATTGGTGTTAACTTTGACGCGTCTGTCTGATCAGAGGAAAACGTATGATCCGATGAGAAGGGTCCCTGGGATAGCATGATGACGACAAGATGTCGTTGAAGATCTTCATGGTCTTCGATCTTGAACTTTCGATCTGCCTTCCGTAGGCGTGATTGCGTCCCTGATCGGCGGATCGTGATAGCGATACGGACGAGGAGGTCTAGTAATGAGTTGACGGTTTCCTTCGCTTTGGCTAATGGCGACGAGGAATCCTCGAACACGGCCTCCAAGTCTGAATCTGACTCTGTGTCATCTGACCAGGGGGAGAAAGAACGTGGAGGATCTTCTTCGTGATCTGACCTGGAAAGACCGTCATCGCCACCAGTATAACTGGCCTCAGCAGATCCTCCAACTTATCAACAGTCAGCGACAATCGCTTTATGGGAATTTGCGCTATTTTTGACTCACCCAAGTCTTTACATTCTCCAATCGCGCAGGTAAGTACATCTAAGAGGTTGGCTACAGCATCTCGAGCATCTGGTCTCGTGGCCAATCTCGCATCCAAGGATGCTTTCCCTTGAACTGAGGCCCCTACACCTGAGGCCCAAAGGTTAAAGTCAGCAAGGCGATTTTCAGCCCACTCATTTTGCATGAGTTCTTCAAATTGTATACAGTCGCTCAGTGATTTGCGGCATGTCTGGGTGGCGCTGTATATCGCCCCTTCGAGAATCTCCCCGGGAAGCTTCATGTTCGAATCGAGGTAGGTTAACCTCAGAGTTTGGCGGCGGGCCGAGCCGACTCGCGGACGGGCCAGCGGGGTTATGTGGGGATCGGGAGTATCAGCCACTATCGCTTATCTTATCTAGCATATCTTATCGCTCTCGATATCGACATCGGCATAGGGTAGGGACAATTAAATAAATTGTCAATCCTATCATCAGCCTCAATGCAAGCATTAATTCATTCTGAATGCATCTTGATGCTAGCTACTTACTGACTAAGTATCTACTGTCCTACAACCAATAGTAAAGTCTGATGTTTGAGATATCTGTCGTCCTTTGATAAAAACCTTGGGACCTCGCTCTTGTTTACACGTTTTCGCACAGCATACGAACAACGATCAAAAGCCCCACAGCACTATCTTGTTATCGATAAGAGAGATGGGCCGAGAAAAGTTTAATCCGGGTGCCAATCTACGGGTATCTAGGAAAGAATCCACACACACCTGACTGCCTGGTCAGGTTAGCTCGAGCGTGCGAGGATCTTGTCACTTTGTCAGCCATTTTTATAGCCAAGGACCCAGCGGCTACCACCTCGCCCTCAGATTCCCTTTCTCGATATACCCTGGACGCTCCTTCTCTTTGACCTTGAACGGAGTTTAGTGCCATGTGGGATTCTGGGTAACTCATCTTTTTCTCCCAGCCGCTACCTCACCTGGCTACCGTATGGAAATTGCGCACAAGACACTCAGCCTCACTTACCCCTCCGAGCTCTGGCGCTTAAATATGGACCCCGACGAGGCTCTAGAACTCGGTCAGCACGCCATCGAAAAGGTCTCACGAATCGCCATCTTCGTGGGCCAAAAGAAGCAGCGTATTGTCTGTGGTCGGCTAGGTGGCGAGCTATTTATTCTCGCGGACTATTTGCAGGGCCTCTCAGACCAAGATGACCAGCTGTCAAAAGTGCCAAAGCTGCTACGGGACATCGAGCGAATATGCTGTGTAAGTGCTAGAGGACAATTTTTCCGTTATTGGAGAAGCAACTGACACGTAATAGTGGCCCGAAAAGCCGAAGGATGACTATTACCCTTGTCTCAGAGGCATTGCCAATACCATATACGGTACAAACGCATACAGACAAGCTGAAGCAAGTATCATCAAGGGCCTGACTAAGATAACTGCTGGCACTGGCGAAGAAGCGGAAAAAGCCATCCTGCATATCCGGCGATTTACCAAACGTGGTGGCATTAAGAAACAGAAGACGGAAGATATCACCACTTCAAAGTCGATGCCAGTGGACTATCTGGATGATGCTAAAGAGCTTGTGTATCAAACCTTGCGAAAGCACGTGCGTTGCACCTGCGATTGCGACTTGGAAGGGGCCGTCATGATGGGAGAACACTCAGCAAATCTCCTCTTGGCTGTACCTTCTGACGACCCACAGGGCAATGCTATGTTCAATATGCTTTTCTCATCAGACCCCTCGCGGGATAGGTTGATGAACGGCAGATGGCAAGATGTCCAACTCTCTGTTCTTAGCAGCTCCAAGAACGAAAAGAAACGGCAAAAGCGAGCCAGATTTGATGATTTTAATGAGTACACTGAGGAATGCTCTGAAGAAGTCAAAGACGGTAAATTTTGCAATCTTATCCGACAAGGCGACAACCACGCTCGTCTCTGCCTCATGGTGCAAGATGGCAAACTACATCGACTACTCGACTCAGAGCCGCTGCAACACATCGTAGACCACACGCCGGGTATATCTTTAGCCAACGTTATCCAAAGCTACCACCTGACGCCCAAAGTGAAAGCTATCTTGGGCTACATACTCGCCAGGTCGGTATGGCAGTTTTACGACTCAGATTGGCTCAAGACACCAGACGAGTAAGACGATCCAGTTCATGAAACATTATAATTCTCCTCTTGGTGACGATGAGCCGTCCATCTTTGCTTCGAAGCCGTATTACTCGGTGCATTTTGGGGAAGATAATGCTGCGGCAAGAGAAGCAACGACGAATTCTGGAGAAATCCATCGATATCCTCGAGTAAGGGATCTTGGTATCATGCTTGTCGAGATTGGTCTTGGGCGCCTGCTAGATGACTCGGCTCCAAAACATAACGTAATCTCCAAAGCAAATCAGGACTGGCTACACGCAAAAGGATGGTCTGACTTTAAAGGCCCATGGCGTGATTTTGACTACCCCAAGTATAGGGCTGCAGTGGAACATTGCCTAGACCCCAATATCTTCGTCAAAGCTCCCTTCACACCTAGCGTGAACGTGGATGAGCTAGCGAAGAGTCTGCATAAACGAAGGAAGATATTTTATGAACACGTCGTGGGTCCACTGGAGGAACTTGTCCAGGGTACTGGATGGAAGGATATGGCGAATAGCATGCCTTCGTTGCGCCTGCAGACAGCACCTACTCAACTGCACACTCTCCATGAAGGGCAGCCTCCTGTTGAGCAACTGAAGCTATCCAAAGACCAAAAAGATGCGAAGAGGTGGCTGAGAAGAATCCAGCTGCTGAATAAAGAGCTCAAGACACAGACACAGAGTCAGGGCCCGGTGAGGCGAACACGAATCGCTATTCTCGATACTGGCTATGACGCAGATGCAGTCTTTTTCCAACCCAATGCACGACGGAATCGCCTTGTTAAATGGAAAGATTGGGTAGAAGATGCAAAAGAACCGACGGATTGTAACGGCCATGGAACGCATCTTGTATCGCTGATAATGAAGATTGCACCCGAAGCTGATATTTACATGGCACGTGTAGCAAAAGACCCTATGGGCCTCAACGACGCGAGCGAAGCAATAGCAGAAGTAAGTGTACTACAATTAGAAACTTGGGATGTCACTAACAAAGGTAGGCGATAGAATGGGCATCAGAGTGTGAAGCCAACATTGTCTCCATGTCTTTCGGGTTTCCAGACAAGCAGTCATCTATCAGCAAAGCCATCTTCAAAGCCGTAAGCGACCACGATGACTCTATCATCTTCTTTGCCGCAGCAGCAAACTCCGGTCTAAATGATGCAGAGATGTTTCCTGCTCGGCACAAATGTGTAATTTCCATCCGTGCCACCAACAGCAACGGTGCCTTTCAAGATTTTAACCCACCCCGAAACTCGCGAGAGATGGTTCTAGGCACCCTGGGACTAGACGTACCTTCCTCAGGCTTGAGCCATGAGGTCGGAGATGTATATCGGAAGGGTACTTCAGTTGCTACGGCTGTTGCGGCGGGAATAACTGGTATGCTGTTGGGCTATGTGGAAGGTAACGCGGGGAGGAATATTTATTGTGATGTGATAAAGAGGGTGCGGACGCGAGAGGGGATTGTGGAGTTGTTTGAGAGTATATCACCTCCGCCGAATAATGGGCAATTGTATGTGGTGCCTTGGGCGCTGGCGGGTTTGGATGATGACCGGAGATGGGCCAAGCTAGGAGCGCTTGTATAATAAATTGCTATATATACGCGACGCTTGTATCTAGATGTCGCTGGGGAAAGAAATAATATGTACCTGACTACCTGTAGGGCCAGCAACGGTCGAAGTCACACGCTTTTCCTCATCAACGGATTCGAAAGTAGCTGCACTAGCAGTCACTTCAGCATCACCACAGTCGTCGTCATCCTCATGAGATTCATCAGATTCATCAGATTCATCTCCCATGTTCAGATAAGCTGCCTTGGACCTGAACTCATCAACCTCAACTCTCTTCGTCCTCCAACCCTTTACCTCAATCTTCAGAAGTTGATAGGCGAAGATAATGTCCTCACCGGCTTTCCAAGAGTCACTGGAGCTAGCCACGACACCTCCACTGATACTGGCCCCGGTCGTGACGCCTTCTGCTATTGGGATCCCGGCCTCCACACCTCCACCCTTTCGCTTTCCTGTAGTAGTGCTGGCAGAGAATCCCTTCGCGATCTTAACAGCAGTGATCATGTACACAGGTTGTCGAAAGCCGAGCGACCCAGCCATGACAGCACGAACCCGGGGCTCCTTGACCCTAGCCTCGATCTCAGGCTGATCTGGATCACCAACAAAATATTCCGTCTCTAGTGAATCCATGGTATACTCTGAAGACTTCTCTACTGCGCGATCACCAGATACTGACGCACCGATAGCCTGGAGGAACTGAGCCCAGACGGCCGCGGCGACATCGTGCCCTGAGCCGCGGGCGATGGTGCGGTCAAGCTCGGCGAAGGTTTCAATGCGGGGATATCGAGCGGCTCGGGCCGCTTCGTCAATCGCGGTAAGCACGCGATGGGGGCGGAAAAGGTCGGCGATGATGTTGCCAAGGGCGATAGGACCGCCTCGGGGCTTGAAGGTGAAGTTTGGAGCGAGAAGGTAGGTCGGTTGCTGTGCCATTTTGGAACGTGGTTTTGATCTTGGAAGTTCTTGGAAGCCTTGTCGGGTTGCAGCGCCAATGCAGAGGACCCTGGTCAAGACATCTTACTGGTATTCCATAAAGCAGGCGGGTCGGAGGCAAGAGGAAACACCCCACACCTGGAGATACCTATAACACCAGGACCTCAAAAGAAGGAAAGTTGATGTGAAATATTCTGATTACTCGACAGGGAGTATTATACAGCTATCACCCTTCTATATATCAAGCTCGCAAACACGAGCATGTTCCAGCTCTAGCACTTTCGACTTTCCATTCTTCTCAACAGCCTCCGTAGCAGCCTTCGTATCAATCCTCCACGGCGGAATGCACCTAGGGTACAGTTAGTCTCAAGTTCATGCGCTATAATATTGACTTACGCTTCATTGTGTAAACACCAGATAACATTCTCCGGGCATCCCAACCACTCAACTTTCATAGCTGCAAACTCAGCCGCACTCCCATCAAAAGGTCTTCCATTCAGGTTTGCCCTTCCCGCAACAGCCATGATCGCGATATCGGGTTTCGGCTGCAGGTCTCGAAGAATACCCTCATATCCACCAAGATGGGCAGTCCACAGTAGTGCTTTTTCACCAATGATGAAGTTGAACATCAATTGACCGCCATCGCAATGTGAGAAGACGTTCTTAGTATCGTTGACATACTCGATAAAGGAGCGATGACCAGGGGTTAGTTTCTCAGGCGGCATGAGATCACCGATTTTCAACAACCCGTATTTCATACCCATGGTAATGTCAAGCGTACAGCTATACGGGCTGGCCGACCCTGTATAAATAGTCGCTGTGTCGATAATCTCGGGATGATCCTCTGGCATAAAGCAGTGTAGCGAAGGCCATACATCTACAGAAAGAGCTGCATGCGTGTGAAGAGGTCGTTTAGGTGCACCGGGAAGACCAGGTGCTTGCAAAGACGGATCATCTCTGACTTTTCTGGTGAATAATGGGATGCGCTCACCGCCTTGCACGGGGAGGAGTTGGTCTTCTGGGACACCTGCTTTGCGAAGGAGGTTTATCGCCTCATTGTTTGCAATTACTATGGCGCCTGTTTTGATAGCGATGCGATCAGCTCCTGGGAGACTTTACGTGTTAGCCATGTGGTTAGTGAGGCGCCATTGTACTTACTGATCGAAGTGGGCATGGGATATGAAAATGTAATCTGCCTCTGTTACTTCATCGGCTGACAGAAGTGTTGGCAGTATGCTGGGTTTGTCGAGCCATGTGTCGAGGAAGATGGTCACGCCTCTGGTGCGAAGGCGGAAGGTTGTCGCACCAAACCATTCAAGAGTAGTCTTTTCCATGATTGGATATTCGATAGCCGTTACTGTTCAGGTCACGCATTACAACACGTCCCAGCTTTTATTGTGACGACTCGTTCTCTAACCTATTCTTCAGTCCAATATGGAAATAAACCGCTAGTCCGATTTGGCCACCCGAAGCAATGTGGGGCCGACGGGGTAAACCGACCTCGGCCCGGCCCATCAACAACCGTCGGAATCTCATCAACTCTCATCTCTCTTAACCATCAACCGTATACATTTCAAGTCCGCAACCCCGAAGCGACGGGGTAATTGAAATGGACCCCGATACAAGCCTCAACCCACTATTCTGCGAATATTGCGGCGAAACGTTCCAGCGGCGGGAACATCGCGATCGCCACCTCCGACGACACACGGGCCTCAAGCCGTTTGTCTGTCAAGTCTGTCAGAAGTCATTCTCAAGGAAGTACGAGATATATGATCTTTGTGGAGATTCGCTTAGCTAATCTGGCATGTATAGCGATACTCTCGTTCGTCATCGCTCTTTGCACGGCCCTCAGCATAATGAACGACCTGCTCGTCAGCCTGGTCAAGCTTGTGTGCCATGTTCCAAGTCCAAGTTGAGATGCGAGAGGGGACTGCCTTGTAAAAGATGTAAGGTAAAAGGACTTGAGTGTAGGTATCCCGATAGTGGGGCTGATCCTACGACACCGTCCAGTAATCGCAATGCCGTCGGTATCCAGAGCCCAGTGGGCTCGGCGGCCTCAGAGTGTATTGCTGTACAGACAGGAGATACCACAGCTTTTGGTGAGATGAGCCTAGAACTTGAAGGGTGGAACCATCTTTCTCCAAACACGAGCAGCATATCGACCATACCGGCTGATGCCACATTCTCAACCCACCTGGACGGTCCAGCTTGGTATCAAAACTCTACAGATGCCGCAAGTAACAATATGGGCGACGGGATAGAGAACTTCGGGACATCCTGGAACCCTCACATGTCCAACTTCGCTCTTCCATGGTTTATGGACGGTCTGGATATGACCTTTGATGTACCCAACTTTCAACATGACACATTACCTCTCTTGACTCCTTCAGCTTCTGTACCAAATACCATGCCGCCTCAATCAAGGTCTGAGAGCTCCTCTCAAAGTTATCTCAGGCCTATAACCATATGCTCGCCATATACAAAGACTTGCAAATCCTTCCCAGAACCTCAAGACTCTAGTCTCCAGATGGCCGGCGCTGAGGTATATGGCCACATCCAGCATATTTCACAGCAGGCATCTGAAGGTTTAGAAGTCTTTTACAGGAGTCAGTGTCATGACCACCCGCCTTTCCTACCACCGCCTATTCTACATGCTTTTGTAGAGCTTTACTTCGAGTACTTCGACCCTCAGTTCCCGTTCTTACATCCGTCCAGCGTGGAAGATTCGGAGATGTCTTGGGTTTTACTTCTAGCAATTGCGGCGGTGGGGAGTCAGTACTCGGAAGTTAAAGAGGCGGATGAGTACAATGTTGTTCTGTGCGATTTGCTTGCTCGAGCTGTGGAGGTTACAGTAAGTTCACGAATGCACACTATTAGACTTGCACTCACGGATGTGATGATAGGTATTGGAGAAGTTGATGAAGCCTGACCTAGCTACTGTGCAAAGCGTCTTCCTCCTTCACATATTGTGGATGTACTCGGGCTCCCACAGAGACAAGGTTGTGGTGCAGCATAAGCGCAATGGTCTTGCAACTATGTGTTGGGACTTGATCACCGCAGACAGACGAAGCAATAAGCTGCAACAACAACCTGATACCGAGCAGGAATGGCAAGTGTGGTTAGAGACGGAGAGCTTACTTCGCCTTGCCAGTTGTATTCGAGGTAGGATACAAGATCCCAATGGGAGAATAAAATTACCTACTGATCGCCTTCCAGGACTAGAATGCATAGGACACCTCTTCCTCGGGACGCCTCTAATATTCAACATCAGAGATATTACACGCCAACTACCCTGCTCAGAAAGCCTATGGCGTTGCAGGAGTCCCCAAGATTGGAATAGAGAGAAGGAAATGCCCAACTCAGATACAGATACTAAATCGACCTTTGTGTCGAAGATGATTCTACTCGAGCTTTTCATCGATGAGCAGAGCATAGCCCGTCAACTCCGATCTTCGCAACTTTTAAGATCGGCATTTACAAACAACCAGACCACTCGGATTCCGGACTACGAAAACCCTCAACTTGAAGCATCAATTGACAAGGCGGCATTCAACGGAACGGAAACTCTCTTCCATGTCTTAGCGATACTTAAACGTCTTCCGCTAGAAATACTGCACTCTGCTACCGGATGGCAAGCGAGTAAACAACAGATGCTCGACGCCAAAGAGAGGTTGAGAAGCTTTATAAAGAATGGGGGTAAAGCGCGGCAGTGTCTCTGGCACGCAGCATCAATCTTCAAAACAATACGCTCTTCCCGTCGATTGGCATGCTACGACGCTCTGAGTCTGACAGTGGCAATGGGATATATATATTGCTATCTCGAGCTTTCCCCGCCAAGACCTCCATCGATTGCACGTCCTGCTGTTGTGCGGCTAGATCAGCTTCATGACCCAAAGGAAATAAGGAAGTGGATCGAATGTGGTGATGATAAGATAGTGCATTTAACAGGAGTGGGGCTATTGGACTCGGACTCTCGTGTGAGACTGCTACGGGACTTGGAAATGACATTGTGTGGTCAGATTGCTTGGAGGGGCTTTTGCAGAGCTTTTGCCGCGAGCTTTGCGCAGTTGAGACGGGGAGAGACGCCGACGAAGGAGTCTACGGTTCCTGTGGGGGATGATTGAAGGCCCGCTCCGACCGGTGGACCCGTACCGACGGGGTACTAAACCAGATCGGGATATACTCGCGGGACCTGTAAGCGAGACTATTCCCGTGACACATTGTTCACTACACCTGGGCAGAGCTGTTAGAACTAGGGTGTGATGGTAGTTTAATAAGAGGCCATGCGGCTCAATTCAAACCTTCAACACCGACACATCTCATCTTCTCCATCATGGCCCCCCTCAAAGTCATAATCATAGGCGGTGGCCTCGCAGGCGCCTGTCTAGCAAACGGTCTCCTCAACAACTCCGACTCCATCTCAGTGACAGTCTACGAGAGAGATCCTCACGGCTCTTCCAGAGGTGGCTATCAAATCCGTCTTGGAGCCCATGCCCTTACAGGCTTCAAAGCCTGTCTCACCCCAGAACAATACAAACAACTCCTCCCGCTGTTCGGTAAATCAGGAGGAGTCGTTTCATCCGCACCATGCATATTCAGTCCTTCAGACTTGAAAGTTCTCATTGATTTGAGTAAAGCCCCTCTCTACGAGAAGAGTGCTCCTATCGCAAGGACGAGACTCAGGGAATTTTTGCAGAAACCACTACAGGAGAAGGATGCTATTGTGTATGGGAAGAAGTATGTAAAGTATGAGATCTTGGAAGGAAAGATGGGACAGAGTAGTGTGAGGGTGCATTTCGATGATGGTACCTGGGAGGAGTGCGATGTCCTCGTGTCAGCCGAGGGCAGTGGTAGCAGGACTAATAAGCAGATCGGCCTGGACAACATCATCACAGAAGTCAAGCCAGGACATGGCGGTCTTTTGGGGAAATGCCATCTTCCGTGGTCTGTTCTACAGACTTTACCCAAGCAGCTCCTGGAGAAGGGTACGATATACACTGGCAACTCGAAAGCCATGGTCTTCGCGGCTGCGTATCTACCGGAAAGCCTTTCCCAGCAATCTTCCGACAAACCTATCAACTACGACGAAGAACAAGCATCACTATTCTTGGGCATGTCATGGATGACAGGACCTTCATCAAAGGATCTTCCAGAAGACATTGACAAGAAAGCCCTTATGCGCGAGAAACTCACCGAAGCGGGTTTTCATCCTGACTTCCACAAGTTAGTCGATGCAGTTGACAATGAGGATCTTATGACTACACCATGGAGATATGCAAAGAGCGACACGCCCGTCGACTGGAGACAAAAACTCTTAACCAAGACATCCAACGTGGATATCGCACATCCAAGAGTCTGGCTTATGGGAGACTCGATCCATCCAATGCTTCCTTCTCGAGGCATGGGCGCTAATAATGCTATTCACGACACGGCAGATGCACTTGGTCCATTGCTTGAACTCGCACAAATGGATGGAGTTATAACCGACGATGCTGTTTCTGCGCAGCTGAGTGTCTACGAAAAGGCTATGATGCCGAGAGCGTTTGAATGGGTCAAGAAAAGCAGCAATCAGCAGGTATGTTACACGCCTTTCTACAGTGACTTCAGAGCTAACATCTACAGCTTCCTGATCTTGACAGTCTGGCAGGAAAAGGTATCATATTTGGTCTTAAGGTTGTTCTTTTGTTCGTGAGTGGGTGGGTTGGTGTTTTGAAGCTTTTTGGTTGGACGCCGACGGACGATGCGCCGGAGCTTGCTTAGACTTCCTGTTCCAGAGTTTAATTTCAGGCATTGAGATTCTGGTTTAATTCTGTCTTTAGTCCTAGTTGTATCGTCTTGCACAGGCTGTGGCGGGTGTGGTGTGCAGAGTCGAGTTTCAATGTAGTCTCCTGCCGACTTTGTCTAATAGTCTTGAGTCTCAGAAGATATCTAAAGCTCGTCTCCGGGCCACTTTATCATGAGAATATTGAGAAATAAGATTCTTTCTCAACAATTTTACACTTTTTGACGCATCAAGAGGCCGACGCCTGCACGAAACCTTATTCTCTGCCTGGGAGTAGAGTTCGTATTGGTCATAAAACATCTTGCCTACTTCGTCGAATCGGTATTTCTTCCTTGTTCAATATCAACAAACCCCTCTATTCATCAGTCACAAAGTACGAATTCGGAATCTTTATCACCAGATGTGTGACAAGAAAACCGAGGATAGACCCCTGTCGCGCCTAGAAAGGCTTCCCAACGAGGTCTTCACCTACGTCCTCGAGGACCTGTGCCACCACTGCAATGATAAGTACCCCGAATCCCCAACGAGCGATCTTGTAAAAGATAGCAATGCCCTTTTCCGCTTGGCAAGAACCAGCAAAAGATGTCACTCTATAGCCCTACCCTTTTTGTTCCACTGCTTCGACGACTACCGTGAAGCCAAATACATCTTCAAGATGCTCAACTGGCATCAGGAACTTGCTGGATTCACAAGAGCCATATCTCTACCTTTCAAAAGCGGTCTTCACAACCATCGTCTGGTGGGGCGTACGGCTAAGAGCCTTTCGGTTGCGGATCTAAAAGCTGTCGACTATGCGCTGATAAAAGATCATCCATCCCTCGAGGCGAGTCTGGTGTTTACACTTTGCTCTAAACTGGAACGACTACAGATTCGACTTGATACTCTCGATAGGAGCAGGGCTTCCTTCAAACCAACGTTCTACTTGTTCAAGGCAATTTCAGACAAGCGGCGTACCCCCGCTCTCCTCCAATCTCTGAAACACCTTGAAGTACGGACGGGCCTTGAACCCACAGACGGTATAGTCGCGTCCGGTGTCCCCCTTATTCTTGAATTGTCCCCACAGCTTGAGGTCTTGGTACTCAGGGGCAGAGACGGATTCAAGCCCGACAACTTTGAAAAGTGGTTCTTTGCAGATAGGGTCCGTCCCGCGCTCGAAAGTCTTCTTGAAATACAGATGATAGGATGGGACTTGACAAGAAGGAACACCGACATCTGGGTCCTCAAGCAGTTCCTCGCTACGACTAAGAGACTCAGGACTTTCAAGTATCTCTCCAGTGTCAAGAGCCCTGCCCTTGCTAGTGACTGGGAGTTGGGTTTGTTCCATCGCGAGTATCCTCCGCAGCACATTATCGACATGTTGCTACGGGTAAAGTCAAGTCTGCAACATCTGACACTTGATTTTGGGGAGCGAGGACTTAGGAAAGACCCTAATTCTCCCGATAAACATGAAATCATCATCGACTGTCATCAGCTGAAACAATTTGAACATCTTGAGACTCTCGAGATCGACCAATTCTGTTACTGTCCTCACCAATTGGCTGAGCCCAACTATGCCACACACAGAAAGACATACCTTACAGACATGCTCCCCACTACTGTCCGCAATCTAACTATATCTTTGCCAAGATACAAGTCGGGATATCGATGTTTAGGTTGTATCATGCATCTTGGTCAGCGGGCGGTAGTTGGGGACTTTCCTTTACTTAAACATGTCGAAATCAACGCTCGTGTCGCTACACCGGTATACCATCCAACTCACGTTGTTAACACGATGACGCTTGTCGATGATCCTGAACGAGATCTGTCGCTTATCCGGCGCGAGATTCAGAACTCGTTTATGGGCTCAAGCGTTGTAGTAAAGTACAGGTTTTGGGTTGAGGATAACGGTAAACGATACTGGTAGACAGAAACAAGAATGCGTTCGGGACATATCTTAAAGAGGATCAAGGTGCCTAAGCCTTAGCCGTGTGACGAGTTTCGTGATGTAATGTCTCTGTAGTGACTGCCGTCTGAGTCACATCGCGAAGTTAACTATTAACTTTGTATGAATTCGTGTTAACCTTTGGACTGGAGCCTTGATTGGCATATGTTTCATCTCTGTTAGATGTGTTGAGTTGAACCGTAGGACTTGAAAACCGATCTTTGCAAACAAAAATCCCATAGAGATCCCAAAGATTGTGTGACTCATTTTCGACAAGCTCTTTGTAATAAACTTATACTCTCGTTGAAGCATCACCACACCCTTGATTCAACCGAACCTTTTTGCTATGCCTTGAAATAAGGTTTCAGCTCATCATAAAATGAGCCTTGGTCCTCGCTTTCTTTCCCTTGTTCTCTCTTGCTTCTCCTTCCGGTAATCACATCGCACAAACACTACAGTCATCACACTTAACAGCCGTGCTATTCTGCGATCTTTTTATCTTTTCATCGACATCTACCACCTACTAGAACACTCATAACTCATCGTACGAAGAGGCATCCACCGAAGCATATCATCATGCCAAATTTCGAAGATCTTCCCGTCGAAATCATCGACTCGATCTTCTACCACCTATTCCGCCAACCTCACGAGAAATGGGAGGAGGCATGGTCCGAATATATGACCGGTGTTCCCAGGGTTCATGTTGGAGACTTTATCAGTTTAACCGGAACCAATCGATTATGCCGCTCACTCGCACTGCCTATCCTTTTCCACTCTATTAGGCGATCCCACGGGGCAAAGTACGTTTTCAACATGTTTAATCACCGCCGGGATTTGACAGAATTTACGAAGAGTCTCGTCCTGCCTCTTTCTAGGCAAAGCAGCTCTGGCTATTCTTATGTGGAAGATGCGGCGTCAAGAGTTGGTGTTTATGGTCCAGTCGTTCAGTCTATATACGACGGACGTCCCGAGACCGCTGAAGTGAGTCTTGCGCTTGCGCTTTGCCCCAGTGTTGAAAGGCTGAAAATACGTCTCCCTGACCACGACCGCAACACCGAATGGCAAAATAGATCGTTCAGACCAACGTTCGATTTATTCACAATCATCTCGTGTCAACTGGGAGCACTCCCATACCTGCGAAGCTTGAGATACCTCGAGTTCTATACAAGATCACACATGTGCTCTAACGAACCTGATTCGGATTTAGCCCTTTTTGATATCCCTCGGTTCCTCGAACTAACTCCCAAGATTGAGGTCTTGGTCATGCGCGGCTTTTACGACAAGTATTATCAGATTGGGGCACCATTTGATGTAGACGTTTGCCGTCCTGCGCTTGAGAGCCTTATCGAGATCCGGTTGTTGGGCTGGCCTTTGTATAATGACGAGGATAACGATATCAACGTTGTCAGCAAGATTGTCACTGCAACAACGAGACTAAAGACATTTATTTATGCTAGTCGTCCAGCCAATATCTGGGGAGACGAGCATCCTCCACGGAGACTCATTGCCATGTTGCGACCGGTACAGCCAACCCTTCAACATCTAACACTTGACTATGGAGAAAAGAGTCTTTTGCCACGCGATGAGGGCCTTTATACATCGGAAGAAATAGTTATCGCGCCCGACCAGCTCCAACGGTTTATACATCTCGAAACCCTGGAAATCAGCCAATGCGTATATTGCTATCATCAACTCAACCGCAAAGCAGAGGGAGCCACGTATCTAACACATCTACTTCCCACAACGGTCCGAAGATTGACCATATACTTCCCCAGACACCATGGTGCGGTCCAATGTCTGGACTGCATCTTATACCTTGGCCACCGTGTGGTAGCTGGTGACTTCCCTGCGCTTGAGTTCTTGGAGATCAAGGCCCATTTCCACCAATACAGACGCAAGAGGTATAGACGCCGTTTTGGACACTGGAGGTTTCATCCTTGGACGGCAGAGGATGCTGCAAGGCAAACGTTGGAGTATGACAAGGAGCTGGCAGCCGCCGCAAGGAGGGAGGAAGGGCGAGAAGAGAAGGTCAAAGAGGCATTTGCTGGTTCTGGAGTTGAGATAAGGTATACGGTTTCGCAATCGGTATGGGAGACTCAGGGGTTTCAATTCCCGGACACATGAATAAGCAAATGCAGCACTTCTTGTTCTAGAGGATCAAGGCAAGTCTTTAGAGACGTTAGGGCTATTCACATCGCTAGTGAAAATAAATCAGTCCTTATCATCCCAGTTGCAAGATTATGTAGAAGTGACTGTGATCATTAAAAGACCTGATGAGGAGCATACCGACCGTTACACTCCAGCAGTGAATTATGTGCTGTTAATATACTCTCCCAAGTCCAGATGTACAAGTTTACAGAGATACACACCTGCCACCACCCCTCCATACCTCTTCCATCAACAGTTTGAACTCCATATTATCCTCCCCAGTCTCCAAGCGAGCGAGATTTATTTCAAAGTCCAGAAAGAAATATCCATACTTCATATCAATTCGTGCATACGGCCAGATACAAAACTCATCTTCCTCCTTCGCCCTCTGCCGCAGATTCTTGATATTGTCCTCTTCATCAGACGGCGGCTTATACGGATCATCCTCGTAGTAGCAGGATTCTTCTTGAGTGATGGGCTGTGGCTTTGTCGACACGTATGTAACTTCCGCGGGAGCCTTCATAGCTTGACGCGCAGCTCTCCATAGATCGTCCCAAGTTGGTTGTTTATCGTAGTAGCTATCATCGCCTAAAGACACGCATTCTGTGATGCGGATCGTTGACAATGTACCGGGTACGTCTTGGAGAAATCTGGTCAAAACCGAAGTTACCGCCATACCATGCACGTGCAGAATACGCAGTGCTGGTAAGGAGCCTGGAGCCAGATATAACGAGCCATCACCTCCAAGAAAGCCCTCGGCGTGAGCTTTAATTTCCAAATACTGCACATTCTTTGCATGCGAAAGCATGGTATCTGGCAAGTCGTGAAAAAAGGCATGAAAGCCAGGCAACGTATTCACCCGCCACCCACTGCCATTATTTCCGCCATAAGTATGAAGTGTCAACTTCTTTAACCTTCCTAGAAACCCGGCCCATTCGTCTTGCTGCCAAAAAGAAGTCTTTCGAGGTAGGAAGTTCAAGATCTTTAGATCGTCGACGGTTGAGAGAGTCGCAATATCGCGGTACATATCCCGCAGCGCTGCACGCCATGGGTACTTCTGCTCCTTAGCCCTGACGTCTTCCCAATTTTCAGATTCGGTGCAGAAATAAATCAAGTTGTGTCGTATCCAATTCTCATCCCAGTCCGCTTCTTCCATCATAAAATCCTTTTCGCCGTTGGTGTAAAGGGTGAGGGTTCTGCAACGCGGTAGGTTTTTGAAATTGATGAGATCGTGGATGATGGATACGTCGGCTTCTTGGCGTGCCCAGACCGATGCGGGAGGGTTTGTCCAGTACCACTTGGGCTCACTTTCTTCTTCATTCCCTCCGTCTTCAGATTGTGAGTAACCCTCCAGCTCTTTCGGATAAAAAGTTACGTCTAGGCGTAATTCCAGAAAATGAGCTCCATACTTGGTGACAATTGTTGGAAGAATGTGGTCTTGTACCAGCGGACAATTGACTCGGAGGACCTTGAAGAGACATGGCGCCAATGCCGCCCGGAGGCCGGAGTTCACTAAACTAAGATTCTTCCGATCATCTGGGTCAAGATGATCCGAAATAGTGAGGAGCACCTCTGGGGGCAATCTCTCTAGTGATGACATGGAAATAGTTATAATCAAGTAGAGTTTGTAACTGGAGAACGTAGCGACAGAGCGGCGTTAAGTATAGATATGAAGTTGATAAGTCAGGGATGCCCGCTTAATACCCTCCCTAGAATAAGCGCTTGTCGCTCACTGGGTTTAGCCTTTATAATAATTGATCCACAGATCCAAATACTTCAATGGTAATTGGTCAGCACGACGATGCACGCCGTTGATCTCTTGGGCAGCTACCCTCCCTATCTGAATGATGAAACGAGATTATTATTGCCGTTCTATCAACGGGTCCCAAGTACAGAGTGTCTTGTAGTATCGGTTTGATATAGCGTGGTTTTGTATGTCTATTACTAGGTACATTGAAGTAACTCAACTTATAGTATTTGGTCCAAACTCATTGATCGTATTCTTGTCTAACCCCTATGCTCCTCTCTAAACTCGTTGGGAGCAGACCTCAGAATAAAGCATCCTATTTCTGGTCAGGTTGGTCAGCATGAATTTCCAAGTATGACATGATGAGATGAACCTACAACCCCGGCACTTGAAGGACTGGATGTTACCCCAATTGTAACGCTCGAGGGAGGCGCAGGCCCTGTTGGTAGGACCATTGCTGTCCTGCCATTTACCGCCGCAGTTGGGCGAATCGTACACGATGCAGTTTCCAGCTTCCTGGATCATGGAACGAACGCTGAATCCACCATTGCAGCCGCGGCTGCTGCTGCCGCCGTTTAGGTACTCGGTGCACTTGGTGTTGGGCCTATCTCCGTTGAAGTTGATGCAGGCTTCGTTGTTGCCAGCACCGGAGATGATACGGTAAGTGCTTTGCTTGTTGGCTTTGCAGTTGCCCACATTGTTGTAGGCGGTAACTGTGTCCAGCGTCAGTTCGTCGCATGTGATAAGTTCTGAACATGAGATATACCTTGCCAGGCCTGAGTACCAGTGGCCAGAGTGGCCAGGACAACGGCGGTGATAGATGTGAAATGCATTTTGAGTGTTTAGAAGAGAGTATGATAGATGATGAACTGATGTCTGGATGCTAAAAAGAACAATTGAATTCGGAAATGGCCCCCAATTTATAGCTTTAGGAAGACCTCGATGTCGTTCAACTATGTAAAACTGTTGAGCATTCATAAAAGTCACCGTATAAAGTCACCGTATACTAAACTGCTGGTTACCCACTTACAGTAACCTAGACTGGCCGCATCCGTGACTTCACCGCCGAAGTTGTGGATTTTACCCATAAATACTCGTGCAAATTACCCATTGTAAACTAAGCGAGTCTACCTCGCCGCACAAGAATTCCGAACCTTCCTTATCGTTATTAGCCCAGAATCCTTCAGCCATCATAACTGCCTTAATGATTTAAGCCAAGGAATCCTTCGGAAAATATCCATCCGAACCCCAGTTCCACCTCCACATACCCTTACTGCTTAGAGAAAAATCTCCGTACAGAAGATCTAGATTCATCGTTGGCATTTTCCGAGAACCTATTCAGCCAATGAGAAACCCCAAACTAAGAACGTTGCGCTGTCATCGGTAATGCATTCCGGCTGATATATCATTTTCATTCTCCAAGTAGCCCTAGGCTCTGGGTATACGAGCCTTATGATAGTGGCGACTAGAGAACGAACCCGTCGGTCCCGAAAAACGAGAACAGCCTATAGAAGATATCCACTTTCATTATTTGTGCAAATTACGAACAGAAACTAGAATACCGCTGCGATTCCCATTCGCCGTGCACATATGAATAATGTATAAAAAATCAAGTCACTGTTACATAAAACTGAACAACTGCTTCTGCATCGGAGGCCCATTGTATGTCTTGAGCGCCTGCCCTTCCATAAGTCCATCAATGTACGATTCACCAACAAAAGACCAGTACTGACCGAGAGGTCGTGCTATATATGGCACACCGCCTCCGGGTATTATCAGGATGGTGTCACCCACTTGCGTATTTGAAGGAGCTATTCCCATCCGTCCTTGTGAAGTTGTGACGAACGCGCGATCGAAACAGAAGTTTCTAACAAGAGCTTCGTAACGCTCGGGTCTACCGTTGATAGCCATTGACTCAAGCTGAGTCATTATGCTGAGTACTGGTGGAATGTTCTCTGATCTTTGGAAGAAGTTCGAAAGCCAGGCTGCGCCATCAGCAAGCCCCTCATCAGCATCTTTTCCATTCAGTTGATGTTGGTTCGCGGTAGTACTTTGAATGAAGCTTATCGCCCATGGAAGAACACCATGAGGTGTGACAAGTGATATGGCGAGTTCTAACGCTGGGGCCAAATTTTTCCCGAGATCATCTGTTTGTTCGCCATCCTTGGGACGATTGATATCGAAGCGATGAACATCGTGCACTTGGTCGGCCTTGAAGCCATAGAGTCCCAATATCGATTTGTCCTCTGGTGAGTTCTTCGCGATGCCTGATTCCAACTTGGAGTCGTCTAAAGCCCTGTATTGGTTTGGGAAACCGAGAACAGCAGGGGAAGTGCCTTTCGGATAGTAAACCCAGGATAGACTCGTAGAGATTCTGAGATTATAACTGCAAAAGTTACTTTAGTCTAGATACTAAGAACGCAAGGCTAACTTATATTAATAATTATTTCTTATTTCTATACTAAGAAAACCTTTAGTATATATTAATAT